>JAHWFP010014511.1:643-31937 GCA_023313725.1 Lithobius niger | reverse complement strand
TTTTTTCAAAGCCTAGTCCCTTTAAATTTAACTTGTAGGCAGTTAATTTATACAACTAGGTAGGCTACAGTCAAGCTTGATTTATTTCTGTGTTTAAATAAGTGACCGGTAGTCTTGAGTGCTCTAGTTTAATCCTTGCATGTTAAACAGGATTGTAATTAAATTTAATTAAATTTAATTTTGTAGGCTTATGCCAAAGACAGGTGTCGGTAGCAAACCACCTGTAACTGCTAAAATTAGCAGTGAAAGTGAAACTGAAAATAATTCAGTAGTGAACGCAAGCGTTAATGAACTAGTTCTAATTTAAATCTAAATTTTGAATCTAGTGATAGTGAAGACGACGTCAACATGGGTTCGTCTAAAACCGCTGGTTTATTTTCGGAATTCGATTGCGAGTCTGACATATGGGAGAAATACTCCAGCCGAATTCGTTACTTTTTTTTAGCTAAAGAAATACCAGCAACCAAGCAAGTTAATTTTCTAATGGCATCTGTGGAAAATGTTTGATAGAATTCTTAATATCCTCTCACCTGATTTGCCCGACTCATTAACATTTGATGAGCTCGTTAAAAAAGTTTTAGACGACATTGAGCCAGTGCCCTCAGTGGTATCTGAGCGTGTTAAATTCTTTAGAAGATCGCAAAAATCAGATGAGAGTATCGGGGAATATTTAGCTGCCTTAAAGCTAATGACGAAGTATTGTGACTTCGCAAAAATTAAAGACATTAACAGCGAAATGATTAGGGATCGCCTAATTGGGGGGATCCAATCAGAAGTCATTCAACGCGAGTTGTTGAAGCAGACTCTGGATTTAAAGGCTACAACATCCTTAGCTTTATCCTTAGAATCTGCTGAAACAGACCAAAGCGTTTTGAGAAGCCATTCTAGAGCTGTTAACTACGTAGCTAAAAAATCGGGCAAAACATCAAGTAGGCCTAAATCCACTAAGGATTTCATTTGCTATTGTTGCGGCAAAAATGGCCACGTGAAAACACGTTGTAAATATCGAGACTATACATGTGGCCGTTGCCACACTGTCGGCCATTTAAAAGCCGTGTGCCGAAAAGCTAGTCATTCGAATAGAACTTTAAAATCACTCGACCACCCTAAAGCAAGTTCTAGCACAAATTTTAAGGCTAGGCCGAACACAAAACAAAAGTATAGCTACAAAAAACGCGTCAACAAACTCGAACGCGATAGCGAAAGTGATAGTGAAGAAGACCAGGATGTTGAAGCCGAAAATTCAGAGTCTGGTTCCGGGTCTGATAACGATTCAGACAATAACTATCTTGTACTGAAAAATAATACTCTTGGACTGAGTCAGGCTGCGGACCAGATTTCAATTCCCCTACAAACCAACAAAATAATAGTAGTAGTTAATTCTATGAAAATCCATAAATGGAAAATGCCAGTCTGCCTAAATGGTGTCAAGCTAGAAATGGAACTTGATTCCGGGGCAGATGCATCCATTATCCCTACTGAGTGGCATCAAAAATATTTTGCGGACTGTCCTTTAAAACTCAGTCCGTACTCGATACACTCATACACTGACGGAATTGAGAACACGATTTACACTGTAAGTCTGAAGGTTGAAGTTCAAGGTCAAATCGAACATTTGGATGCTTTAGTTTCAAAATTATATAAACCTGCATTAATGGGAAAGGATTGGCTTTCTATTTTTCGAGTTAATTTCCATCCTTTTTACGACCTACAAACGAAAGTGAAACCTAAGAAAAGTGTTAAGAAAATTAAAACTAGTAGTACGCCAGTTGACACTTCCGAAATAGTGAAGGGTTTCCCGGAGCTATTTTCTGAAGGCATGGGTAAGTTTAAGAATTTTAAAGCCAAAATTCTTTTAAAACCTGATGCCAAGCCTGTGTACAGTCGTGTAAGACCAGTTCCGTTAGCACTCAAAGAAAAGGTTAATCAAGAAATTCGTAGATTGGTTGGCCTTGGAATTCTAGAGCCTGCGGAAACTTCTCAGTGGTCTACGCCGATCGTCATAGTTCACAAGGCGGATGGTCAAATCCGAGTGATTGGGGATTATAAAACCCCCGTTAACCCTCAACTCGAAGTCGACCACTATCCAGTTCCCACGGCCGCAGAATTATTCAGTGAATTAGCAGGCAGTGACACTTTTTCCCTTATCGATCTTAAGGATGCATTTCTGCAAATTGAACTCGACAAAGAGTCACAAGAAGCTTTGACAATAAATACACCCCTGGGTTTGTTTAGAAGGCTTCGCGTACCCCTGGGCCTGGCGTCCAGTCCTGGAATTTTCCAGAGGGTAATGACTCAAGTCACCAGTAAAATCTCCAAATGTCTCCCGGTTTATGATGACATCCTGGTGAGCGGGAAGGGGGGTGAGCATGAAGAATCGTTAAATAAACTGTTAAATGCTTTACAAGATGCAGGAGCCAAACTTAAGATCGAGAAGTGCAAACTGTCGCGGCCTGAATTAAAATATTTAGGCCACATGATAAATGCAGAAGGCCTGCATACACTCCCTGAGGTTATCGAAGCAGTCACAAACGCTCCTAACCCAACATGTATTCAAGAGCTACAGAGCTTTCTGGGTTTTGTAAACCATTACTCAAAATACCTACCGAATCTCGCTCATATTCTGTCACCAGTAACACGTTTGTTAAGCCCAAGTGTGAAGTGAGTTTGGGGGGCAGAATGCGACCGAGCCGTGAGTAAAGTAAAAGAATTATTTCTTAAATCAAAAGTTCTGGTTCATTACGATCCGAAATTAAAGCTCAAACTCGTTTGTGACGGCTCACCCTACGGGGTCGGCGCGTGCCTGATGCATGTTATGAAAAACGGTGAATCACGGCCGATAGCTTTCGCTTCACGTAAACTCACTCAAGTGGAAACAGGCTACTCGCATTTTGACCGGGAAGCACTCAGCGTGGCTTGGGGAGTGAAACGGTTTCATGAATACGTTTATGGTCAGCGATTCATACTGCAGTCTGATCAGAAGGCTTTAGTTTGGATTTTTGGCCCTAAAAAAGGAATACCGCAGATGGCAGCCGCCAGGGTTCATCGTTGGGCAGTGATGCTTAATGCTTACGATTACGAATTCGAACACATTCCGGTAAACTTAATTTGACGGCAGACGCTTTATCGCGCCTTCCCGTCCCAAATACCGAGGAATTCGAGAAAGCAGAAGAGCAGTACAATATTCTTGCTTTAGAAACTATTTCTAATCTTCCAGTTTTAAACGAGACACTCGTTCTTGAAAGTAAACGTGATAAAATCCTTTCAAAAGTTTATCGTTATGTGAACCATGGTTGGCCTGACAAATGCGAAATTCCCGATCTGTTACCGTACTTCACACGTCGTGCTGAAATCTCTGTCGAAAACGAAACCTTATTTTGGGGGTATAGAGTCCTGGTGCCGACGGCCTTGCGGAGACAAATCTTGAAAGATCTACACAGTGCTCACTTAGGCATAGTTAAATTGAAAAGTTTAGCTAGACAAATAGTCTGGTGGCCTAAGATTGACTCTGACTTTGAAAATAAAGTCAAATCATGCCAAAATTGTCAAGAGTATAAAGATACTCAAACGTCAGGTCCTAAGCATACGTGGGAATATCCACTAAAACCAAATAATCGCTTACACGCTGATTTTTTGGGGCCGATGGACAATTACATGTTTTTCATTCTTGTAGACGCACATTCAAAAATTCCTTTTGTGCATAAAATGAAGTCAACAACGTCCGCGCGTGTCATTTACGTTTTAAACAATCATATAGCTTTATATGGTTTAATGGACAGCTTAGTTACGGACAATGTTGCCCAATTTTTGTCCGCAGAATTCCAAATTGGTTAAAATCCAACGGAATTAGGCACATGACCGGGCCAAGTTTTGCGCCTTGGACCAACGGTTTGGCTGAGGTATACGTCCGTAATTTCAAGAGAGTCTACAAGGCCGCGCGGCGACAGGGGTCTACTATTCAAGAGAGTATAAATTCTTACTTGTTATCAGCACGAATCACTATCTCCGCTACCACGCAAGCAACACCCGGAAAATTATATTTTAACCGAGAATTAAAGTCTCAGCTGGATTTATTGTTCCCTGACCCTATTGCAGCCGTACGCCATAAACAATTAAAACAAGTACAGAGCACCCACCATCGTGAGTTGAAAACGTATCAAATAGGTGAAAAGGTTTGGTATCGTGACTTTTCAACGACAAATGACAGGCTATGGTCAGTCGGTATGGTTAACCAAAAATGTGAAAATCAGTCCTATACTATCGTTGATACTAATGGTAATACGATTCGCAAACATCGCGAACAGCTAAGGTTACATACCGCGGAAAATGATTATCCAGAACAGCCTCCAAACGCACTTGTTTCGACGGCGAAAAGCAGTAATTTCTCCATGCATAATGAGCAAGATCACTCAAATTTCAAACGCATATCTTTTGGCGGCAAACAACGTGAAAAGCCAAGTTTCGCTGACGTAGTTCCTGAGCGTCGATCTCTCGGCCAATCCAGAAAGTCAATTTCTGTTACTGAGGGAAAAATTCCACCAATCCAACATCTTGAAAAATCACCTGAGAATTTACATCGCAAGTCACCAGGTGGCAGGAAATCTCCAGCGAAATTACCCCACACACACGAAGTGGATGAGTCTGCTAACGTAAATAACCAATCACCTTTGGCTACTACCAGCGCCCCTCTTGAAGGGAATTCGAAGTCAGAAAGGTCACAATCTCCATCGATTATTACGTCACCATCCACTAAGCAATCACCACCGAAGCAAGGTCATGCTAACAAAAAGGCGAAACCGAATCCCAATAAACGCAAAGTTGTGCTATCACCAACACAGGTTGACATTGCAGCGCAGCTTCAAAATGCTCATCGTTCAAAGAGACTGCGTAGAGCTCCAGACAAGCTCAATTTGTAGTTTTTTTGCAAAATTACCATTTGGCTACAACTTCTTCGTTTTTTTTTTTGTTGTAATCCGTTATATATGAATTAGATGATAGTTCTTTTTAAACTGTAGCAAGTAACGCTAAAACGTTTTGTCCCCTAGTTATTCGTGCAGAGAATCGGCTCTGTTAATTTTAAAAATGTCCACCTTTAAAATTAGGTAAAAATGTAAGTGTATTTTGTTGTTCGTGTGAAAAATTAATTTCACGATTTTAGCTTTTTTGTATCTTTTTGTCTTTTCATGTACCTAAACACTTCTGACATCGGAACAAAAAATTGCTTGGAGCTGCAATTCCCACTCCGGTGAAGCCTAATCCAAAGCAACTTCTTTGGCACCGAATTCTCAATGCCAGATGTTTGTCCACAGCAACGCTGTAGCGTTTCAGCTGCAGAAATGGTTGCTGCAAAAAGAAAATTAACCAAAAAAGGCTACGAAAATTAAAACAACACTGAAAATTTTAATTGACTTTATTGTAAAATTGCTCCAGAAATCAAAATAGAAATTTAAAAATGGCAAGTTTTCAGTCAGTTTATTAATGTTTATTTTTTTTGCTTAATCATGTACATCTTCAGTTCTTTATTTTTTGTAAAACAGCTTTCAAAAATAGTGTTTAGTTTTTCCTCGACAGCGAAAAATTATGTATCTTTCTTTAAAAATAGGTAGTGCACTAAAAAATACATCTTGCCTTCGTAATCATGATTTTATTTCCAGCTAGGCTTAGATTATTTTTTTTTCTGTTTTTTTTTTCGCTCGCTGCATTGTGGAGTCGTCACTTGTGTGCTCCACAATGGCAGCCATCAATTTCATGTCAATATGTTAACCCTACCAAGATACCCCTTTAACTACTAATAGGCTATTCCATAATTATATATTGTATTAAGTTGCATCACATGACTTCCTGTTATAATTGTATATAAAGGGAAGTAAACCGGAAGTTCGCTGTCTTATCAGATGTAGCCTACACTCTGGTAGTCCGTGTGTTTATTACCATTGGTGCCCACGCTGGGCTAAGGTGTGTCCCCGCCTAGGACATCACAATGATACTGCTGTTCAGGATCTTTTTTTAATGATCTAAATTGGGTTTGCAAAGACTCTTTAGTCTGTACAAATCTGGCAAGTAGTTTAATTTTGACTACCTCGTAATCTTGCATTTCCGTGTTGGAAAGCTGGTCACAAACTTTAACCAAAACTTCTCCCATTAATGACAAAAGTCCGGTTGTCTACTGATCTCTGGGGATCTTTTGACTAATAATAGTCCTTTCAAAAATCTTTAAAAAAAACTAGTTATTTCAGATTTTGGAGTCCACTTATTAATAAGACGAACTACGTCTGCAACTTTACCCTGTTTAGGAACTGGATTTGGTTGAGTGCGGGGAGCGCCGTTAACTCCGTTTGAGTCGGGTTAACATCAGCAGAGTTTAGCCTAGCTAGTTCAATCTGCTTGTCTAGTTTTGCCATTTCTTGGGTTAACATATTCTGTAATTAAAGCATATTTATCTTTAATTTGGGCTTCCTGATCCCTCAGGGCTAACTCATGGGCTCGGCGTTTGTCTGCCTCGGCCATTTCTAAGGCTTTTAATCCAAACTCTTCAGCTTTTAATGCAAGCTCCTGCACTTTAGCAGCTAATTCTTTTCTCTGGAGAACAGTTGGTTCTCTTTTTTCTATAGCACTTGCTAGTTCATCGTAGAGATAATTTAAATCCAAATGGTTGTCATCATAAGCATTTTTCAGCACTTCTACTGTTTCATGCCTTGTCTCAGTTACTGTGATACCTAATTTAGTATAGGCCTTCTTAAGGTCCTTATACTGTATAGCTTTTATAATATTGTCCAGATATATGTTTTAACGTAAAAACTGGTTTCAAAATAAAGCTTTTATAATTGAAACAAAATTAAATGCAGCCGTATAATAATTTGAACGTTAAGTTTGAGCAGAGCGAATTAATTAAAAAACTTCTCTCCCAAATCAAGCAAGTTTACACATAAAAATAGACTTTTAAAGACTCCTAGCACTCTGGTATATGAATAGCTAAAATGCATAAATGCTGCTTAACTGCAAACACTCAGCTTGGTGGCCTCTAGCATATCCTATGCACACTTACCCTTTTACACACAATCGCTGTGTTGTCAGTCAAGTCCTTCCGGTTTCCACCGTAGCACACAGAAGCCATCACTGAATACTTGTATAGAACGTCCTTGGGCAGTCTACTGCACTGTTGCTTGGGTTGACACTCAAGGTCCACTGAACTGGTATGACGGAGCTCCTTTTCCTGGGGTGGATCCTCCTCACAGAAACTGGGGGTACTGGGACATCTCACGGCTGGTGAATATCCACTGGTGATTGCTGAATCCTGGCGCCGGCAGTAGTTGTGGCTGCTGGGAGGTGTTTGTACTGTTATTTATGGCAGTACGGCCATCTCCTTCGTGACTTTTTATAACGGAGTCACAGGCATTTACTTCGTGATCGTTTTGGCTTGATCACAGACGTCTGGTTGGAAGTGAGTTTCTTCCTTCAACGAATTTGGTATAGTAGCATGGCAGGGGGGAAACGCTTGACGGGAAAAGCACCTGTTCAACCCACTGCTGCCACCAAATTGTAACGGCAGACGCTACGACGGATGAGGTTCTTGTAACGCCCCCGGCATCTTTGGTTGACATGTATCTGGAGTACCAGGTTCTGGGTAGTTATTACGACTTTTCACGTTAATAAGCACAGCATGGGCTACAGTCCCGGCTTGGGGAATGAAGCGTCGGTGTCCTAAACTATAGGGACCTAACCGTAATACTAACTGGTTTGTGCTGCCACCAACGGTGAAAATTATTTAACTGTTAACTGGAGTATAAAGCTAAAAATGAGATACTTAATATTTTCACACTTAAAACAATTAATTCACTAGAGAACGAACTGAAGTTTAAAACTCCTGGTCTTATAAACATCAGAAAATGAAATAAGAAAGCACTTTTTACATTTGGTTCACTAGTCTGGCTTTTACAAGTTTGGAAAAGCAATAAAATTGAATTTACATGTTACTAATTCACATAAACAAGAACAACGATATTTGTCCTTCAAAGCAACTTAAATTTTCAACGAGAAAAAGAAGGTTCTTTGGGCTCCAGTCCAGGTTTACCCAGCAATTTGAACTGCGTCCGCTAAGTTACAATTATCCTGACAGTTTTGTTTCAACAAAGATCAAACCGTCCACAGTTTTGTTTCCACGAGTCCACGACGATCAAACCGTCTGTTTGTTTAGATTAAGGTTTAAAATAAACAAGAAAAAGTACGGTTTTTAGGAAGAGAACGACTCTTACGTTATGAAAGGCAGGGGGCCAGAAATGCCGATGGCCTGCCAACCATAATTTCTCTAAGCTAGAGGTTAGTTAAGTTTAAACTATCAATTTAGAATTGGGGGTCCTAAAGATAAACTTTTAAAGCTAAACTAGTCACGGCCGGCTGAAGACAGTATGGGGCCCTACGCGGAATCTGTAACTGGGGCCTCCAGGTTCATAAGTGTAGCAATGGCATTTTTTCTCCCGATTTTTTCATTCATGTTCGATTCGAATTATTAAACAACCGTTTTTCGTACGGTCCAAGCTAATATCCACTTCACTTTTTTTATTACCAAAAAAAAATGGTAATTATCTAGAATAACTACTATGCAAGCTAGCGACTTAATTCACCTACCTATCGATTCCTTTTTTCGTAAACGTGAGAAAATCATAACGAACGTGCGCAAACGCTTATTTATTTTTAAAGAAATTATTAAAACACGGTAAAACGCTACTCACAACATGCTAGAAGCGGTCGCTATTCAACGCGATGACACCGCAACATAGAAAACCTGATTTCGACCAGAACATCGGCAAACGGAAATTGCCTTCATTTGCGACGCAATAGCTGAAGCAGACGAGAATTTTAAGCTTATATTTTATTTTTATACCAATATTTCTTTACAGTATGAAACACTGTCCACAGGGGCGCGCTTCGCGCGCACTATTCTATTATATACATCGAGAATTTGTGTAATTAGAAATAGTATGACGCAAGCATTTGTGAAACAACGAACAAATTATGTCACTTCCTTGTTTCACAAATGCTTGCGTCATACTTTTTCTGATTACACCAATTCTCGATGTATATAATAATGCGCGCGAAGCGCGCCCCTGCGTACTGTGATTCCGGCCCCAAATATCACCGTCTGCCTTGGAAAGAGATAATTTTCGTTTAGTCAAGTTCTGGGCGAAATCAGGTTTTCTATGTTGCGGTATCATCACGTTGAATGGTGGCCACTTCTAGCTTGTTGTGAGCAGCGTTTTAACGTGTTTTAATATTTTTTCTTAAATAAATAAGCGTTTGCGCACGTTTTCGTTATGATTTTCGCACGTTTTACGACGAAAGGAATCGATAGGTAGGTGAATTAAGTCGCTAGCTTGCATAGTAGTTATTCTAGATAATTACCAGAAAAATGTGTCACAAACAGGGCTGCCCAGAGGTCTGATAGGGCCTATGGCTCCAAGTTTTCTGTGGGCCCCCTCCAAGGGCAATCTGAGGGCAATCTGGGCAATCTTAGTGTGTTATTTTTTTTAGTACCATGGGATGTTGCGGGGCCCCACTCAACTAAACACTTTTTACAGCTCTAAAGCCCAGACCTAGGGACAGAAGCCACACTTGCTCCCCCCTTTGGTCAGCCCTGATCACAAAAACAGTAAATAAAGTTCCAAAAATGACAAATTACAGCGACGAAAACGAAAAAAAAAGCAAACAAATTCGTTAAGAACTATAGGAGCAAACAAAAACCACATAACGAAACAAAAAACATACTTCCTTGACCGGGTAAAGAAAAGTAAAGGGAAAAAAAAGAAAGAAGGTGAGGAGAAAAAGGGGGAGAGTGGGGGCGAGAAATGAATATCCATTTCACCGTTTCACATAGCTAATTTATCAGACTGCCACCTGTTGGCAAAAATGCCTGACGCAATCACTAGTTTTGGTTTCGCGTGGGTCGTGCAACGCTTCGACCACTTGACCCACATCATTCGCGAAGTTTCAAAGCTCTACCTCAGATTCTCACCACGTTTTCTTTTTACTTTCACATAGTATAAAGGATTTTTAATCAATAATCTGCCTTCTCTCTATAGTGTGATTAATAGTGCTCGAGCTCCCATGTGGGGGCCCTACGTGGATGCGTTGCTCACGTGCCCCTTGAGCCAGCACTGAAACTAGTTACATACGAACTACTACCATTTTGCCTGGCATGGCAACATTCGGACGTGACATCTTCACTCCCGACCGGCGTGACCCTGCTAGCTTGAGAGATCTGTGAGCTGTGCTATGGAGGGAAGGCTGCTGGGGCTTTTTATGCCAGAGAGGGGGATTCTGGCGACCAAAGCGCAGACGTCGAGGATAGCTGCGCCCTCCTCATTGGCTGAGGGCCAGGGCAACAATAAAAAGTGGGAGGAGAAGTCGGTTTGGCAAAGGGTTTTGGTGCAGAGCCGTTTGAAGGAGTAGGGACATGTAGAGATGGGCCAAATTGAGTTTAACTCAACTAAACATTGGGAAAGGCCCTTGAATTAAAAGACTGACTGTAGGAATCGTATTTAATGGATTGGCTCCAATTAAAGCTTGTAGGGTAGCTTTTGCAATAAATAAATCATTGCTGCTAAATTAAACAATCCTGTAATAGAAAACTGCGATGTTATACATCACAACTAGTTGAGTTGGGGGGGGGGGGGCCAACGAAGTGTATTGCATAGACTAAAACTTTGGATTCGGATTGCATTGGTGTACAGATCTTTTCAAGATATTGGTTTAATAGAAGGAAAAGTTAGTTGGTTGCATTCGGAAGGTCACAGTTGGAGTTTTGGATGGAGATTTTAATTAAACTATTTACACAATAATGTGTGTCCGTTAAAATTGCTGATGTCGTAAAAGGTTCGAGCAAATGGTACAGTTCTGGGTGCAAATGAATATATAACAAGAAATACATAAACTGCTTATGCAATAAATCGCAACATTATTTTTATATTCATAGACGAAAGACAAAGCTCTCTATTGGGCTAGTTTACATTAGGCACACACTCGATATCCTTACGATATTGATTCCAAATGGCTCCAACACCTTCCTAAATACAGAGACAGTTGGGTTAGAGCGCGGAAATGTGTTAAAATGGCTTAAAACAGTAGATTTGTAGTGCCACAATCCATACATCTATACGGTGTTTGCATTCACTCGCAGGGCCGGCAGCGCACCTTATATTTTTTTCGTAAACAGTTCCGATAGGCAGATTGTTATTGTCAGTTTCGTTGTTATTGTCAGTTAGGTTAGGTTAGGTAAGTTTGGGGTTTGGCATTTCATACTGAGGTAGTTAATTGGTTGGCTTTGGCATTTTATACTGGGGCAGTTAATTGGTTAGGTTACGTTAATGATGATTTAACGAGTTTAACGGTAAGAAAACAGGCTCTTGTCCGATTTTTTTTTAATGGACTAAGAATTACCTGCTGAGTAATGTTTTCCGCTTCCATTTTTGGGACAAACGCACTGTTTGGTCGTGGTGAAGGTCCAAACTTAGCACCGCGCCGTGCCGGAAAGCATGAAACTGGGCGAAATCCGGCAAATGAAACGCAACCCCAACCAGTTCAATACCTCAAGTGAAATGCCGAAGCCGGTTCCTAACCTAGCCTGACCGACAATAACAACAAAACCACACGAAACTGACAATAACAACCCATCTATCTGAACTGTTTACGGGGAAAAAATATCAGCTGAGAAAATGGGAAGAAAACGGCGTCTCGTCCGTCAGCGCAAAGAGCGCGGCTTTCATTAATTTCTGACGGCCAAATGAAGCCTTTGCCCCAAAGCCTTTGCCTTTGTGTTAAGAGGTTGTTGGAGCATAATTGGTGTTCGTCTTGTTTTTTTTTTCGGTGAGGAGCCCTTATTCTTCCCATAAGCAGCGTAAAGTAAATTTGTTCCCTCTATTGTTTATTTTACTATCGAAAGTGATCGTGGAATGAATTTATAATTCTGCCTTTATTGTGTAGCGCTGCCCTTGCCTTCTGAATCTGTTAGCTACGCACCTAGTATGCACTATCCCGTTGCCTCACACGTTTGTCGAATTCATACTAAAAAACAGTTACACTTATTAATCGATTATACAATAATTATCTGATTAGCAGGCGCCACATAACTCCCCTGCTGCCAATACGCATAGAATCAGGACAGCCTTGCCGATGAACCGTAAAGTAGCCGCCATTTTTTCCAGTGGTTCACCAATAGCCCAACAACAGATAGAATTCCGTTTTCTGTACATGTTGTCAAAACCTGAAATAAGTTGGGCCAGTTCCGGTTCAACCTTTTTTTCATACAGAAACATAATTGGCGAAACCTTTTAGTCAAGGACCTACAACCCTTCAGATGCAAACGATTTAACCACAAACTCTTCAATAACAACGCCTACAATTTGCTGGCACGTCTTCTAATCGTAATCATGATAAATCGACTAATATTTCAGTCACTTCCGGCCATACGATAAAGGTGATAGGCACGACCCGTGCAAATAAACGACTGGAGTGGGACGTGACGTCATTTAAAAATAACTTACGACGCAAGCCCCTTTTTCTCCACGACTGTATTTCAATAAGCGACCATTCACAAAGTATGTCACGCCCCGAAGGGGGGAGGGGGTGGGGTCAGTTCAGTGTGACAAAATGTCACATAAGGGAGGGGGGCTGTCAAAAATGTAACGTCACACTTTTATATTTTATGTAAAGAAGAATTGTAATACGCTGTATATTGACATGCTCAGGTGTCAGAAAAAGTTAGGGGCTGTAAAACTACTTCTGGTTGAACCTATCAGTATTCTAGGAATTAAAGTGGCACTGTCACCAAATGGAACACTGCAGAATGTGGTGTAAGGGTTTTAATTAGGCCTAATTGGTCTTTATTACAGAAACAATACATCTAATTAATTATGCATAAATGTACACATATATCATATAATTATTAAAAGATAACTCAATATTATTCAGTAAAGATTAAATAGGCTCCAGTTGATCAGATAAGATAGGAGCTTCACCTTTTCCAAATACGACTTAGAAGTTGCGTTCCGAGAAACCAAACCACCATAATTACTTAATGGAAGAGATAAGGATTGGCATTGCTTTACACTATCTTATCAGCGTAGCTATCAATTGATTCGGAGAACTAATCACCTTTACAAAGAGAATTCAATTAAGATAAGATCAGCACTAATGATCGATCAGTTCCAACAATAACAATCAATCGTTGTTAAACGAATATCCGCATGACAGTTCAATTAAGACAGGGACATTTAATAGAGTAATAATAAGAACTCACTAATGTACTTCCAGAACTAGACAATACTTTGATTGACAGGCACAGCGGTCCCCTAATTAAGAGAAGGGCCCGGACTGTCAAGTCTTTAAAATTCTCCGTAAATCCAATCAATCAGCTTAGACAGTGATTGATGTGGCCGCGATAACAATCCCGTATAAAACAAGACCCAGGAATGTAACATTCATTCGGGCAGTTTCAGCGGTTCAGTATTCTTAAAATCGTTCACGCTAGTCGACATATTCCTGAGGGCCGATCCAGAGTACGGACACTGGAGTTAGTGCCGTCGAGCGCTGTATAGGCTAATCCACCGCTCGTTAGCCAAACTTCAGTTCTTATAGACTTAAGTATTCTTTGCATAGCTTCGGCTATATAATTATTACAGTGAATATGATTATGACTATGCTTATTACCAGCACCCTTTAATTAATCCTAGGCCAGCTAATAGAATTAACAATTAGGATAATTATTCCAACAATAAGTAGTTATCGTAATACCAATCGCTACGCCTCACGCCGATTAATTGTAATCACGTTGATCGTTCATTAATCTCTCATATTGATTTAATAGACCAGTGTGGTCAATATTATGTAAAGGAAAGTGTCGATTAAAGGCCCAGTTTAGTGCTTATCATTTACGCCTACCATTTTCCAGTGTCATATATATGTTTAGAGTACTGATTGAATGCAACTAGCTATCCTGATAATAATGTTCTCTCTGGTCAAATGGTCACCGGAAAAAAAAACATTACAATGGTGTCAGAAGTGGAATTCATCACCCTTAAATCCCCGGAAAGATTTTTTTAACGTTTAGTTGTGCTTGATTAGTTTGGTAGTGATCGTTCGTTGTTAGTAAACATTTTTTTTAGTGCGAACATTTAGTAGCCTACGCTCACATGCATTAGCGCTTGTAAGCTTTGTTGAAAAAAATATATATACTATTGTTACCCTTGCTAAGCCTTGATTAGTTATTGTGCGTTGAGGACAGGTTGGTTTTCAGTCGAAATTGCTGAAATATTTTCTAGTATTGAAATGCATGTGCATTTAATGGAAGTTGCATTTAAAGGACACCTATATAACCTTTTACCTAGTGCTTAGAATTTTGTTGATTTTGCGACACTTATAGTTAACATTGCGTGTAACATGTCTTGTTTAAAAAGCGAGTACAGTGCTATAAAATCGCTTGTGGTAGCATTTAAAATAATTTCGCTACATTACTTGCCATAGTTGTATTTTGACCAAATTATTTTGAAATCATGTCATTTCATAGTGTTTAAACTTGGAATTTAGTTCAAAAATAAATTTTTCGGAGGCAAATAACGATCGTTAGTTTGTTTACAAACAGTTGCACTAAGACTGCGGGGAAATTTAGTAGCACGCCTTCACGAGGCGTAGCATTTACAAGCTTTGTTGAAGAATAGCATTGTTTATTTTGCAGAATTTTAGTGGTTATTTAGTGGTAAATAATAGGTTGGCATATTGGCTATTGCAAAATATTTTCAGTGTTGAATATTATGTGTATTTAAAGGAAAACTGCATTTAAAGGCATAATATAATCCCTTTTAAACCAGAAATTGGAAATTTTGGTAATTTATAGACCTAAACCAAGTATTATTTAACCCAATTTATCTTCCACTATAAAAAAAATATTTGTGGTAGTATTTCATGATCTAGACCATACTATAGCCCTTATCAATGCGTTAGCTGGTATACAGGCTTATTATTTTCCATATTTAAAGGAATTTTCAGTATTTTGAGTGCAAATTGTAGCAGATTTTTTTGTGCTTGCTACTTATTGAAATATTGTGTTAAATAAGGCTTATAACTAAATATCGGTTTAAAATTTACTCGTTAAACCATGCTTAGAAATAGAAGAAATCGTGCTAGAAGCACTGTTCAGGTTTCTTCAAGAAGCAGACAAATTAGAAAACCCTCAAATCACCAAGATTTTGTAGAATTTACAGATGCTTTAGTTAGCACTTCTAATTTGGATAATACTAATACTACCCCTGACGAATCAGACGATGAGTCAATCCATTCTCATAACATCGACGAGATCGATGCAACATTAAATTTGCCACCACCTAAGCAAATTCATTCCCGTAAATGCCCAAATCAAAATGATAGGGATCGCACGCAATCTAGAACTCCACATGATAATCATGCACCTTTAAATTCTCAGGTACCGCTTGGTATACAGGTTCCTTTAATTCCACAACATAATTTAGTACTACCAAATTTGACTCCACAAATGCCTAATTTGCAAATGCAAACTAATGCTCAAATATCGCTTAACACTCAGTTGCCAGCAAATACGCAAAATCCTAATCAAACCCATGTACCAAACGTAGTAATAAATTCACGAGCTACTAAGGGAAATCAAACTCCATTAACTATTACCCCAAATCACTTTATGGGCAACAATTTAGCGTGATGGAAGACACTCATCTTCAGAAAATTTTAGAAGTATGCTTTCAGTCTTCTAACGACAATGCAAAAACCGCAAATGACAATCATTTAGAGGTATTACAAACAATTACAACAGCGAATCAAAACAGTGAATCACGTCATAGGACTAAACTTTGGGAGGAATTACGTGCAGCCAAGAAAGCCATATTGCCTTTTGCAGGAGACGACACTTTAGATATTTTTGCTTTCGCTTTAATGGTCAAAAATTTGCGTACATTAGATCCTTCACTAGAAGACCCAGAACTAGTTTCAGTAGTTTGTAGTAAATGTCCAGGCCCAGTTGCTATCTATTTGGCCATGAATCCACAGCTTGCTACTTCGCAAAGTTGGGAAACATTTAAGGAAACTCTGATCGATAGATTTGGTTGCGGAGGTGAAACCATAACCCCATATTTGTTTCATACAGCTGAATTAAAGGAAGAGGAAACAATCGATGATTTTTCTGCTAGGCTAGAGAAAATGGCTTCACAACTTTGGAGAATTAAGCCAACGGATATCGAGGCAGAACGCCAATATAAACAAATAGCAAAAGATGAAGGAATGCGTTCAGTTTTTCTTCATGCTATGCCACCCGAAATCGAAGTTCATATTACTTCTCAAATGCATACTTAGTTTAGAAATATGTATAACGCAGCAATTTACAAGCGTGCCATTTTAGCAGGCTATGCAGGTAAAAGGAGTAAGAGTAGCTTAGCTCAGTCCGCAGAAGCTGCAGCAAATAAACAAACTTCGAATAGCGAAGTCAATAATTTGGCTCTTGGTTCAATATTAGACAAAATAAATTCATTAGAAAAAGGCCTAAATAAATTAAGAAGTGTTAAAGCCACACCTAATGAGGCTAAAATCAGCACCATAAATGCGAGAAACCCACAAATCAAGGTCTGTCACCGTTGTTTAGGCCGTGGACATTTCAAAAAATATTGTCGCACGAAGGATGATAATTTACAACGTTGCAGACAACGTAATGGGAAGCATAATTCAGAAAGCGGTTCTTCCAATAATAACTACGGCGGGGACAGCCGTAGAGGTAGTCAATACAGGAGAAATAATCCTGGGAACTTATTATTATTTTTTTCTTCGATAAATTATTTCTCTGGTTTCGATAATAGGGATTCTGTTCAGTTTAATAAGAAAACAACCAACTCTTATTCATATCAGGCTAATACTATCAATAACAATAACAATAGTTACAATAACGGACAGCAGAAACAAAATAATGGTAACAATAATGGTAGACAGAAAAACCAAAACCAAAACCAAAATTAAAATCAAAACCAACAAAGACAAAAAAAAAAATAAAAATAAAAATATGAAAAATTTAAAAAAAAATTAAAAATAAACCAAAACCGTGTTCCACGACACGCTACAGACGTAAACGAAGGTAGTGACTCATGTTAAAATGGTTGTAGTTTAAAAAAAAACAAAAAAAAAACGAGCTCATAGTCTGAATGTTAACAGGGATTCAGAACTAAACTCAGAGCAGCCAGAACAGAGCAATAATGGTCAAAATCCACACGTCAGCTTAGTTGTTCAAACCCCTGTTAGCCAAACTAATGAAGTAAAAACAGTACTCACTTCTGAAAAGTAAAATGTGTTCCATTATTTTCAGACGAGGATGTAAATAAATTAATGCTTAATTTGTATTCAAATGTTGAATGGCATCAGCAAAAACTTGCTTTGCCAGATCATACGTTAGCTTACCGCGCTAGCGTCATATTTTGGCAGAATTCCGTCAAAATATGTTGCGAGGTCTATAGACAGTAATAAAAATCTCGTAAATGAATTTACAAATACTTTAACACAGTTAACGATAAGTACGACTTAACTTGTGACTCAGTAATAGTAACTCTATTCAAAGATGGTTTAGATTCCCCAACTTTCATTCAGAATTAAACCCAGTCGATACTAAAAAGCCGATCGTTCTTGCTTTATTAGGTAACGAACGCACAGTTCAGTTTAAACATACGAGTGAATCATTTTACAAAGACGGAGTTAAAATGCCTTCAGGCACTTCTATTAGCATTTGTAACACCTTAATTTTGCTATGACTAGCTTGAATACGATGTTATTGCAAAAATATCTTAGATGAGACACAGAAATCAGTTCCACAAGTATAATTATGTAACAAAAATATAAACATTTATTTCTATAATTCCTAACGTGTTAGTTTCGTTAATTTTGCCCCTAGGAGGCTACACCCAAAACTACAAAGTAGCTTAAGTCGAAATCCAGTTTCGATCTTTAATGGCAATTCATTATTTGGTAGGTAATCAAAATAATTTTTACCTATGAGCTTTTCAATAATGTAAATAAATAGGCTATTTCTTCTCCAACGAAAAAGGTGAAACAACTCTTTGTCTTATTTCCCTCACAATAGATAAATCGATATTTCTCAAAATACGTTCAGCCTCTTATTTTTCTCAAATTCCAATAACATAATTTTCCAATAATTATATTCCTATGGACTGAGCAAAATTTATCTACGTGCGAATAATCCTCTAAGAAGCACAGTTTCTTTTATCCCTGTATTTAATCTATGTTTTATGGAGAGGAGAGCCCTTTACTAATTTAATGAAGTTTTTCCTTTTCCCACGTATTAGGAAATGCGTTCATATAAACATAAATTATACCACTACTACAAAGTGTACACATGTAAATAGTTCCTATTAGTTGGCTGGTGTTATGGCGTATTGAGTTTTCATGATTACTAGCTATATTTGAGACAATAACGTCAGTCTCCGGTTTACTCACGGACCGTACAGTAGAAATGCAGCTTGGTAGTTTTCCTTTGCAATGGCGGTCAAAGTTCAGGACGAAACCAGACCTTCCGTCTACACGTGGTCGTTGTGAACGTTTTCCAAGACGGCTTTATTGCACGCAGAGTTGTATCGCTTTGGAATGAAAACATCTTCGTACGCAATGGCGTCATTTATAGTCCGGTCTTTTCCCTCACTCGCTTTTCTAACATAACGGCGAACAACAGCTATCGAATTACCGGACAGGCAAAGTCGAAATCAAGATTGGCCACATCTCGACCCAACTACATCGGAAAGTTTTTTTTTTTCACATTACGTCAAAGATGCTTCACGCACAACAACGCCCAGTTTCCAACTGTCACGTTCGACCGTGCTAAACTCTCCTGCATCGAAGAACCGATCACAGCGCCACCACACACCGACGACCGGAAACAGCAAACGCCATAGCCAACTCGAAACAGAAACCAATTTCCAAAATCGAAACTAGCGTTGTTGCCACACCAAAGCCAACGTCGAAACTCATAAATACAAAAATTTAATGCACAAGTACATTCCAAAAAAATAAAATGTTAAATCCACATTACACATTTCACCAACAACACAGAAAAATTGGAAAATTAGGATTCCAACAGTTGTAGGAACGTTCGAACCAACAATTTGCCCAACGTTTTGGGACAGCAAAAATGTTGCAGACCTGAATGCGTCACCAGCGAAACACTCACTCATCGTTCGGAGAGCAAGGAAACTTGCATACGAGCATTTCAGTATAGTGGCTGGAATGGGATAGTGTGTTTATCGCTCACGCTTTAGCAAGAGAAAGCTGGTCGCGCTGCGCGATGACGTCGTCTGAGGGCGCGCGCATCGAAATGGATGCATTCTCTGCCTGTAACAGACACGCGTTGGCATAGTTAATACGTGGTGGTCATGCCGAAATGGCTAAAAGAAAAAACATTGAAACTACTTGTCACCAATGACACTTGACGTGAATCAAATTTTATTCGAGAACTGAATAAAGGTGGCCTACTATACCCTTCACACGACAAATTCAAGTTGCCTAATCGAAGATATATTTATTATTCAGCTTTAATCATTTGATCCATGATAGTGTCTCGGACGTTATAACGTATTTTCAAGAAGTAAATAACGAACAGTATTATAATGTTTTACGCTCTAACCTGGTTGCATTTCTATGTATGACAGGTAAACGAGCAGTACGTAACTACTTTCTGTAAAATTAGGAGGCAGAAAACCAAATATTTTCTTTTTACTGTTCAATCTTTAAAAAATAATTTTTATTCGCCTCAGTGGTGCTCACAGGGGTGGAACGTGAGGAGCATCTCCTCGTTGTCAATTTTTTTTTTTTGGGAGGGGGGACGAATTAAAAAAAATTATGGCTGACTGCCCCATTGTTTTTTTGGCGGGTTTCTCTTCATTTTTGGGGTGGGACTAAGTTCTCTCTCCGACACAATGAAAAAAAAAGTTTTCACGACTGGTTAGCATACTATTGGTGGGGGGGGGGGGAACGCCGACGTTCACCCAACCAGTAGGGCAGCCAGTTGTCAAAACAAGAAGTTGGTATCATTATCAATACCATCATCACAAAACGGAAGATACATAAGCTTGTCTGCAGCAAGCCAACAAAGTTAAAATACCAGTGTGCTTCAACAATTTTCAAATGCCAAATTTTACTGAAATTTTAAAGTTTTTAGGCTTCGGGGGGGGGGGAAGACAAGGCCCCTAACTAGCTGGGGGAGCTTTCAGTGCTCATACCCCTTAGCTGGTTTCGCCGGGGACCAGCCAGAGTAAAATAATTTTTTTTAATGTTAATTTTCTTGGCCCCACATCGGGGTGGGGGGGGGAAGGAGGGCTTTTAAAAAGCTGGGGGGATGGGCACCCATCCACTCCTGATTGGCTTTGGGTGGACGGGCACCCCTGATTCGCCTCTAATCGGTTCATGTCGCCACAGAAATAATTTTTTTTACACCAAACTAGACTGGTGTGTCACTAACAACATAATTAAGAGCAGACATGTAAATTAAGTTTTAGTGTTTAAAACTTTTGAAGTCTTCATACTATTTTATTTATTGTTTATCTTTGGATGTTTTTTTGTGGTTGTGTGCGTGCGTATGCAACGAGTTAATTCTTGATAGGTATGGAATAGGAACACAAAAAAAATAAGTAAACGAACCGATTTTTTTACAGCAATATTTCCCCTGTACACGTAATTAATACTTTAGAATAAAAAAATTAAAAAAAACCCTTTAACAGGGCCGTGGCTGTCTGGGGGAAAAATGCCATTAATAATAGAAAATATTCCAAAATTGCGCCCCTCTTAAGGATTTCTTGGTGGGTGAATGGTCCCCCTCCCCCCCCCCCCCAAGAAAGCGTTAAGAGGGGCGTAATTTTAGTATTTTTTTTCTATATTCTAGATCAATATTTAGTATTCTTTTGACATTTCAGCAGGTCTTTTTTGCTTCAGTAAGTCTTTTTTTGGATGGCAATGGCACCAATTTTGTTTTTGTTTTTTGTCGGGGGGCGTCCAATTGGGGGGGGGGAGCTTCTGTATCATCCCGACCCTTTCAACTTAAAGTTCCACATGTAAACATGACGAAGAATATGAAGGATATTTAATAATTATTCTTTCTTATAAGCACCAGTTTCGAAAAAACGTAAAGAAAATTAAAAATTACGAATTCCTGCCAACAAACGAGAAAAAATACGACCCTAAACTGTTTAGTAAGGTGTAGCCAGGATTAGCGTTTTATTTCCTACAAATTTCTGGGGTAATTTACGTGTTCGATTTGCGTTAAAATCGTACATGTAGCGAGAATTCCTATACTATTACAGGCAATCCGAGCTGCGCGATGCATCCACCTTGCTCCCAACGCCATCTAGCGAGATCATCGCGCCGTGCGGCCAAGTTGGAGCGAGTCTAAACACACTATCTCATTCCAGCCACTATAATTTCAGATCAACCGGGCAACAGATGGTACAAGCAGCACCATCTAGCGTCTGAAGTTGATACTAGGTATGAGCCAGAGCAGCAAAGGGAAGTATCGCTCGACTCGGAGCAAACAGCGCCTAATGCTGATAACGTTCAAGTAAACAAAGTTTTAAATAAAACTAAGGTTAAAAAATTCGCGTCCACACTTAGTGTTTGACGTTGGAAATAGGCCAGAAAAATGTTTATTTGACACAGACTTTCGCTAATTACAAACACAGCAGCCCAACGCATGCTTAAGAATTTTAGCGTTAAATGTCATTTAATTGCAATGACCACACCAGTAAACAATTGGTTGGGGTCGGAAATCGTCAAATTAAAACCAATAAGAAAATAGTAACAACTATAGAAAAATGCGAATTTTCTAGAAATCAAGAACCATTATCGTTCCTGATGGTTCATTTGGTAATTATTCAGTACTAGTATTTCAGTACTATTAGGTTACAATTTCATGTCAAATGATCAGATTCGTTAGCATTAAATTGCCCTGTTAACGTCTTAACTATCTGTGATTTAACATTTCAAACGTCAGCATTGCCAGAATTAGCACATGTTGCTTATAATCAAAATAACGAAATAATAAACAGGTAAAATTATAAACCCAATCATATTTACGTAGCAACACTTGACATAGCTACAGATGAAGATAGTGATGATATTCCTAAATTACACGGAATTGTACACTTGAACAAAAGCTTATAGACGTTACAGAGTCTTTGTTAAGGTTGAGGAAACTCCAGCAGACTGTGAGTCCAGAATTACCGGAAATCTACATTTTCCAATTCTTGAAATACAGAAGTATTACAGGAGTATTAGAACCTAATAACGGCGAATTTAACTAAACTTTAACTTTGTTTTAGCAGTCGGATCACCCTTAGGGGCTGTTGCCGTAACAATAAATAACCTCCGAAAAAAAACCCATGCAAAAGGAACCATGCTACAGTTAAATAGTAATGGAACATTACAGTGAACATTAATATATGCAGTGAAAATTACTATTACTGCTCGAATTATTACATACAGTGATAATTATATTTACTGTAGGCATGCTTGCTCAAAGAAAATAAATAAATAAATAAATAAAAATATAAAAAAACACCGGAGCAATTAAATTAGTGAAATTTATCATGTTAAAAAGTAACAATGTTTAACAAGCAAGCAATGTACATGAGTTTTAGGATGTTATATCAACAAACAAACAAACAAACAAAAAAGATTTCGACATTGGGTTTTACCAAAGATACGAAATTTTCGATTGAAAAACTGGAAATTCTCAACCAGTATGCTCTAAGGCGTATAGAGTTCCATTTCATCAACGTAAATTGTTAGATAACTATCTTGATAAGATGCAAAAAAAGGGGGGGGGGTAAATCAGCATTGGTTATCGCCATGGTTAATGTTAAAGAGAAGGCCAACGGGTTACACAGTCGTAGTGAATCTACGAGGCTAGAATTCTGTAATTGTAAGCATGAGCGTTCCAATGCCCACTGTGACTGAGAGCATGGCGCATCTCAGTGGCGCCAAATATTTACTCGCTTAGATTTCAAATTTGGATTTTATCAGTTTAAACTACTGAATCAGCTGTGCTGAAAAACAGCATTTAGCAATAGGATACCTTTATTGTGCCTCCTCTTTAAACCCCAACTAGAAAGAATCTTCTTACAACTGAGAGAATACGAGTTCATATTATGTCACAAGTCTGGTCGACTTCTAGCGGTTTCCGATGTGTTGTCTCGTATAGAGATACCAGTCGCTGTATTAGGCAGCTAATATTCCGACTAGACACGATAACACCTAGTGGCGGAACAGACAGACGATCCGTATCTAGGCGAACTCATAAAACGGCTTAAGGATTAGTCAGTGCAGGATCAAATTGATGCCTCAGGTTTTATAAGGACTATGATAGAATTCTGTATAGAATTAGGCTAGCAGACTCATCTGAAGGTCGTATGCATAATTTAGCACACATGAGTACATCTAAATCTCTACAGAACTTTTGCATACGCGACTATTTTCAACACCAGATGTCGTCGTTGAGGCAGAGCCTAACGCTCGTGACGTTTATAGCGAATAAGTTATGCCTTTTGTTGGACCTACGCACCTGGAAATCTCGGTGCAGCTTAACGAAACGTTAACGGAAGCTAAAATGAAATTACATAAATACATAGCGCAAGTGTTGGAAGATCCAACAGACCATTTATTGAAGATTCAGCCACCAACGTTTACGCCTTCGAAAATGACGATGCAGCTAGCAGTTCAGAAACGAGCCTAACTAAGAAACGCAAACGCGTTGAGCCAAAGGAACATGGGAAGAATAAGTGTCTTTCGTCCGATTTTTATTTTTTTTAATGAACTAAGAATTACATGCTGAATAACGTTTTCCTCTTCCCTTTTTGGGGCAAAGGCACCGTTTGGGAATGGTGAAAGATCAAAGTTAGCACTTCGGGAGTTTCGCGTGACGTCATCCATGTTGCCGGCACGCTAGCCGATGCCGCGTAGGGAAGCATGAATTAACTACCCCGCTATGAAATAACAAACACCAACCAGTTCCTTACAAGTGACAAAACAAAAGCCGGTACCTATAACCTAACCTAACCTAACCGACAATAACAACAAAACCACACGCAACTGACAACAACCCGCCTATCTGAACTGTTCACGAAAAAATAATATATAAGCTATCCGAGACACAAATGAACGCGGTGAGGCTAGAACACAGAGAGTCTGGTTTTGATTAATTTCTGTAGGCCCAACGAAGCCGTTGCCCCAAAAATGGTATGGGAAAATGTTGTTCAGCTGATCATTTTACGTAATTCTAGCGCAACATGAAATTGATCGGTGAGGAGACACCTATTCTTCCCATAAGCCAGTTCTTTGCATGGTTACGATACCCGTAGCAGTAAGATTACGCCAGAAATTAGGCTGCGTCGGCGGTTGGAAGAGGCAAACGCTGACGATGAGTAAGTCTTTGTGTATCCATCGGAGAACACAGAAAACATGGCGTCGCCATGAAGGAGCGTTCACGCGCTCTGCACGTGGGGACCCTAGTGAATAAAATTGGAAGTACCTTTCTGAAACCAATGCATGATTGCTAGACCAGTCACCTACGCAGTTTCGATTCTCACAGTGCAGGACACGAAACATATTTACATCGTGTAAATGCATGAAAATAGCTTACGTCTATTATGTTTCAGGATGTAATGTAAAATAATTTGGAGACGGAAACTCCTAGCTTGTTTTAGAAAATACTATTATTGAAAAACGAAAAATGGAAATATATACAAAACAAAATAATACGGAAAAACGAAAAAAATACGTAAACACATCTAAATATAGCATACAAAAACGTAAAATTAATGAATATTTACAGACATGTTATACGATAATTTGCAACAAAATAGTTCGAAAAAAATAATAAGATCATATCTAAACCACAGAAAATTGGAAACATTGGTTTAAGTAAAATAATTCGAAAACATAAGACATGGGAAAATCATACAATAAAAATGAAATCATCATAACCATGTCGTAACCATAAGTTACAGAAAAAAAAATTATTAAAATTATTGAATGAAGGAAATTCAAGAAAATTGAAATTATTGAATGGATAAAATTTAAGAAAATTAAACAAAGTGATTTAAACCATAGAAATGAATTTGGAATTTGAAACTGAAAATAAATTGGACGAAAATTAAATCTTTACAGTAAATTACGGTTACAGACGGAAAGAAAAATAATAATGTTGCAAAACATGGTAAATTAAAATAAATATATAATGCAACATAAATCCAGGGTACTGGTAAGTAAGTAAATAAACGAATGAAATGGCAACATAAATGAAATAATCATATCAAGAAGGAAAATAATAATAAAACATTGAACGTTAAAAATACAAAATTTCCTGAAATAAAAAGATCAAAATTAAGTACATATAAAAACATTGTACGATCACAGATTTAAGAAATGAATTTAATGAATTTAACGTTTGTTTATGATGAAATAATGAAAAAGGGAATAAAATTAAGAACAGGGAAATTTAATTTTGAAAAAAAAAATTAAAATTTCATCTAGAAAGTTAAGAAATTAATAAGACAATTTAATTTGGAAGAACTTTCAGAAATTAGTGATCATGAAAACATAATATTTCCCATGGCCAATAGACTATTTACAATATGAACAACCCTGATGATGTTGCATTCAGGGCGGTCGATGTCAAATTCGACCACACCGCTTCCTTTAGCGGGTAGTCGATACGACAATAGCGCTAATAATCGCCGCTATCGTTGTTATCTTGATTATCTTAAATAAAAGATTGAATAACAAAGATTAATTTTTTATTCATAAAATTATGAATACATGTGAAATTGACATGTACTTGGTTCATTGTAAGTATAACTTTCGCATACATGCTGCCTAAAGCGATACCTAAAGCGTTCATAAGAACAATATGGAGGGAAATCACTGTAAATAGTATACGGGATTATGATGTTCAAGCGTATAAATGATAGTTAGAACATATTCTTTCCCAACATAAGTGTTAAATGTAATATGAAATTTACTTATGAATATCATATGATATTATCATTAAAAAAACAACTAAATAATAAATAAGAAGTTTTCTTACCATATTGTCCATCGTGACAGACAGGGCAGTCGTTCCTACAGGGACCGGGTCGCTGGCACTGTTGAGTTCCGCTCCCCAATGCACCAGCTTTTATTGTAGTCAGGGCGTCCGGATCTTACACAGGAGTGATGCGGATCAAATCAGGTAGTGACGATAGCTTTTCTAGTAGACATTCCAGAAATAATTCTGCCAAATCTTCCGGCAAGTCGTCGTTTGGCAGTGCAGCATCCTGCTGGCGGGAAATTTGCTGATACCGCGCCAGTGCCGATGAACATTTTGTTGCAGGAAGAATACATTCTCTGTTTTACCGCCCTCCAAAAGT
The DNA here is from genome assembly GCA_023313725.1 of Lithobius niger. NCBI lineage: Eukaryota > Metazoa > Arthropoda > Chilopoda > Lithobiomorpha > Lithobiidae > Lithobius > Lithobius niger. Next base: position 5,478 of record JAHWFP010014511.1, on the reverse strand, counting down.
AAGCGGAGAAATGCTCAGTCCCTTCCGGAAACGAAGGAAATGCTACATAGCTAAAATAAAATGCCTGACGTTTTGTGAGTATTCCACCCCCCCCCCCCATCACCCCCACCCCTGTTTACAGAGTTTAATAATTTATCTGAACAAAAAAGTAAACTAGCAAAATATCCAAATTTCATTAGGTTCAAAACCACTATTTAGTGTTCGAACGCGCAGCAGAAATAAAATTTTCCTACGCGCAGGGAGCCTATCATTTTACCGCCTAGTTCGCGCTACCACACTCGTTGTGGCTAATAGTTTCAAAACAAGAAATTTTGCAAGATAAAATTCCGATACTGACCGGATGGTTACCGGACATTTACAATTAATGTTTTACACTGGTTAAACTTATAAGTATTATGTAAACTTGTACGATAACTAAATTGTACAAAAAACAAAAAATTAAGACCACCCCCCTCACTAACATTTTCAGAATTTGAAATTTTACTCACACTCTAGTTAAGCTAGATAGCATGTTATTCTTGAAACGGAAATGGTGCCACATAAATAAGTAATAGGCTGTATAAGAGTCCAGTTTCAATAATTACTTCCGGACTACCTAGCCAAAGTAAAACTATTTCACAAATAAATAAAAAAAACATCAGTCCATGGCATGGACTCCCTTTCATGAATAAAGAAAAGATAAAGGCATTCAGGACATTAATTTTCTTAAATTAAGAAAGAACCAAATGAAGGTCCCAGACAGATTCTACCTTAAGTATTTAAAAAAGGCATAAATTTTCAAACGTCACGATAAAAACGGAAGTTGGACGAACTATGCATATAGCTATGCTATACTATTTAAATTTTACATCCATAAGGATATGAATTACAAAATTCAATTTAGAATTATAATAACCAATATTGCATTTCACATCCATAAGAATATGGATCATGAAACGTAAAATTGCAATTACATTTATTTTAAAAGACCAGTTCGTACAAATTCCTTATTCCAATGCTTAAAATGATTAGCATGCGTTGTAAATAAAACAACAGTCATAGAAATTGATTTTATACCATTTCATGTAAATGTAACTTACCTAAAAGGCCTAAAAATGTATACAGCTTATACCAGTATAATTGAAAATAAGCATTTTACTGCAAAGTAACTTTGTTTTACTTTTGAGAACCATTGATTTAAACTAAATACCTTTTGAAAAAAAAAGTATTTGCCAAAAACGACATACCTCTTTGCTCAAAGAACAATAATGTGTTTAAAAAAAATACATATATCGCATTAGATTTTTTAGGACTCATTACAGTCAATAATTAAGCTTAAAATCGCACGATATTGTGATAAAAATTTGAATAAGCTTTTGGAAGTTGTTCAAAAGGAAATGTTTTGCATAAACGAATTTGGTATTATCATTTCCACTTTCAGCAAATTAAAAAAAGCAATATTTCATAACCATTATATGAATGAAATTTAATATGAAATTTACTTATGGTATTATCATAAAAAAAAACTAAATAATAAATAAGAAGTTTTCTTACCATATTGTCCATCGTGACAGACAGGGCAGTCATTCCTACAGGGACCGGGACGCTGGCACTGTTGAGTTCTCCTCCCCGATGCACCAGCTTTTATTGTAGTCAGGGCGTCCGGATCTTACACAGGAGCGATGCGGATCAAATCGGGTAGTGACAGTAGCTTTTCTAGTAGACATTCCAGAAATAATTCTGCCAAATCTTCCGACAAGTCGTCGTTTGGCAGTGCAGCATCCTGCTGGCGGGAAATTTCCTGATAACGCGCCAATGCCGATGAACATTATGTTGTAGGAAGAATACATACTCTGTATTTACCGCCCTCCAAAAGTAGGCGGAGAAATGCTCAGTCCCTTTCGGAAACGGAGGAAATGCTACATAGCTACAATGTAGACATTCCCTTGCATTAATAGGGCTACACCCTAAATAATGCGAGCTTAGCCTTAATTGCTGAGCCCTCACAGATTCCTCGGGCAGTGCGCCATCAGCAAAAAATTGTTCTGCCCGGGATTTTTAATAATCAACTCCATATAAAATAATCGGAGGGCATAGTTCATGGGTTCCTCACCCGGCAACATCGGCGCAAAGGGTATGTCTTCTGCGGTCCGATGCGGGCATTCAGGAAAGACGGCCGGAATTCGCTCACAATATAAGAAATGGTCGATGCGTACCGACAACAGCACAATATTGAGCGACGGGATCCTCAGAAAGCCTTTCATGTACCGCGGCATGTTCTCAGCAGTGCTCCTCTCTTCCTTAGGAGTAACTTCACGTTTCTTCTGGGGAGGATCCATGAGAGCGATAAAACTTGGGGAGCAAACGAAAAGAACAAACGGTCAGGTTGAAGTACACAACTTCGTGTGCGGGTAAAATTGCCAAATTTCCTCAAGTCCAAAAATGTGATCCAGAAATGGACATTAGTAAAACCAATGGGTGCTAAGTTCAGGCTTGATGTCACGAAAAGGGGGCTGTCTCTTTTCCTAGGGACCTAGCTCACCCCCTGTTCTTGTAGTGACCATCAGCTATTGGTTACATGGCCTAGACCAGGCTACATTTTGAGGTCACATCAAGCCAACATCGCCCAAAGCTGTACCTCTAACCCTTTCAACCCACCGACCGCTTTCGTTTATTACCCACCCCATTCCCTCAGCTAAGAGAGTGAACTTGCTCAATTGCACTCATCAGCAAGTGAAAGTGATGGTCAAAGTAGGTCAAGATGGCTCACCCTTGACCATGACAACAGCTTGCTACCCACCTAGAAGCTAAAAACAGCACACTCACTCCATAGTGGGAAAATACAGAATTATTCTTTTGAAATAAGAAAGAAAATTCAGAAACATTATTTTGTGAAATTATTTATTTTATGTATAATGTCACTAACAAATACAAAATACTGTGTGAATAATTGTGATATGTATTATGTAACTTGGATAAATATGTAAATATAACATAACTCATGTAGTCCAAAATTCATGTATTTTCAGAAAATGTGCAAATATTATGAATTTGGTAAAGTGTCAAGATGGCAAATGAATGGAGAAAAGAGGCTAAATCACAGAGCAGGGATCGTCCCCATCATGATCCAGGACAATGGATTAAAAGATAAGTGATTCTTAGCCTTGTGGTGAACACAAGTGTAATTCATACACCCCACCCCTCCTTGCCACGATACACATAAAATTAATTACCATTGATACGGCAAATATTAAAAACATTAATCTGTCATAAATTAATGGGGCAGTGCAAATTAATTGCTATTGATGAAAAAAAAAGGAAAAGTTAAAATGTCATAAGTTAATGGGGCAACACAAATAACTTGCTAATTCAAAATGGGGAAAAAAATATTGTTAGTGTGTTACTTGTGTAGTTAGGCACACTAACTTGAACCAAAACAAAGTAGTTCAAAATGAAAAAAAAATAATTGCTGTTACTTGTAGTAAGGCACACTTAACATTAAAATCATATAAAATGCTTCACCATGTGAATTCAAATAAATATAGACATTAACGACTTAAAATTGTTGTTCAGAACTGTCGTATAGTTCTATTTGGGAAAAAAAATTTTTTTTGCCCAGGAATAGATCAAAAGGTGAGGTACACGGGGAACTCTGGACATGAAATGCAGTTCAAGGAAGTCATGTCATTTTAGTACTTCACACACTTACGTCCTCAGAGGACAAATTCTACAATTACACCAGGCAATATGAGTGGCAGTTCACACTCATAGGGGTTCATGAGCGGCAGGTCACACTCATGAGGGAAGTTATGAATGGCAGGTCACATTCATACAGATGTCAAGAGTGGCAGGTCACACTTCTTGAGGGTTTTGTCAGTGGCAGGTCATGCTCACAGGTAAGTTATAAATGGCAGGTCACATTCATCCAGATATCAAGAGTGGCAGGTCACACATCTTGAACGTTTTGTGAGTGGCAGGTCATGCTCACAAGGAAGGTGAGTGGCAGGTAATACTCATCAGGTTATTTCAATTCTAAGTGATAAATTTCACTACTGAACGATATTCAAATTAAGGGCGCAGAAGGGCCCCATAACTCTGCATATTCAAACTTAAGGTCGCAGTAAGCATACCCAGATTACTGCAGTAATGTTTACGAAAGCAGGTTTATTGTAAACACTGCAGATCAGACTCATAATTGGCAGCAATTAAAAAAAAAACATAGAAAACGCTGCATAGAAATCATTCGATTAAAACTAATTGTTAAGCACAATTATGTGTTTCTGAAATTACTAGAATTTTAGCATTCTGGGTACACCTATGCTTCGGCTGCTGGCGTTCAGGAGAGCTGATGTTAGAGCATAGGTCGTGAATAGTTTCTTTGAACTTCAAAAAGCTTTGGTGGCAAACAGCCTCGCTTACATGTCACTATACAAACATCCACGTTGGTGACGAACACGAGTCCCTAGAGCCACGTAAACATTAGGCTGAAGGATTGTGAAAATCACATCCTGTAGTATAACCCATTTATTGCGAGGAAACACAATAATTTCTAAAAATATCGTGTTTGTTGGCGGAAACTTGAGTGGTAGTTTCGACCTGGACACAATAGTCAAAATGGGTTGACACACATATCCTATAACAAGGTTTCTTAAAAGCTACGATAGACGGCTTTCTGTATTGGTCGGTTTGAACTGTCACATAGTAGTCAAAAGGGAAAACAGACAAACACAAATACAATTATTTCTTAAAAGCTTTGATTGACGGCCTTCTGTATTGGTCGGTCTGAACTGTCACATAGTAGTAAAAAGGGAAAACAGACAAACACAAATACAATTGTTTCTTAAAAGCTACGATTG
>JAHWFP010014510.1:73824-114926 GCA_023313725.1 Lithobius niger | reverse complement strand
ATATGCGAATGTAGTTTTCAGCAGTGCTTACTATCTGCGAGCGTCTGACAGCTTGACGAAAAAAATTCCAAAACAATAATAATACGTCACTTTTCGCGTTTCCATTATTTGTACGATCAAGTTAAGGTTTGGAATAAAGATTTAAAAAATATTGTAAAAATAGTTTACCGTAAAATGTAGGGTTTTGCGAAGCCTATTTTATTACGTAAATCAGCTGGATGTCACCTCGCTTGACCCTTCAAAGATGGCGGCTTGCGAATATCCGAATAACTCTATTCAGTTTTGATTCGTGTACCGTAAAAAAAAAGACCAAACCTTTGCATTAGAAGATAAAGATATTCTGTCTCTTAGTGAACCACCTATTTGCAAAAACAGTGCAGTCTGACAATTAACTATTGAAACGATAAGTGTGTAACACTTAAGCATGTTTTAATCTACTTTTGGATGACAATACAAACAATGGTTACAACAATAATTTTACACTTACGAGCCACTTCAGGGCCACGTGCTTCTAGCTGCAACCTCCATTTTAGAAAAAGGCACTTCCCCCATATGACGCTTCACCTGTCTGCCGAAATTTAGATCTGGCAACTTTCCCTAATGAGCTGTAGACGTGTCTTTATACCCTATGAGATTTAACATGGGATCCTGGTAATTAGCTAGTTACTAGTTACTAGTAACACTCAACGTTATTGAGGGCACATTTTCTCCATAAAGAACACGTTCCCACTTTTTCGTGTTGAGGTTTTCTTTGTTACTGGACCCAAGACACCTGATTCAAACGATTTGTGAAGATTTCTACCGCATGGGAAATTTACACCCGTATGCTGAAATAAAGTATAAGTTGGTTTCAGTTAAAAGACAGTCTGCTAGTGAGCCGCCATATGACAACAATTACACTATAACAATTACGCTCTAACAACTATAAAACGTCTACTTAGGCAAATATCAACGTTATTCACGTCGTTTTTTCATCAAGAAAACGGTAAGCTGCGTTATTAATAGACACTTTTATGTTGTCAGGCGACCAAAGTCTCCCGATTAAACAAGTTTCAGCTGTTATTTATCCTCACTTGGCTGAAAACAGCCAAACTCCCTTTGCTGTAAAGACACAACGTGCGTAGTGGTCGACCGCCATGCTCATATAAATATATTATCTGGATGTTATAGTTTTATCTTGGCGCGCGACACACTACACCTGATTTTCTGAAGATCAATACACCAGTACACCTTGTATCAAAGTGTAGACATACCAACTGTAGCGAGATCAATAGTAATTATATCATAATACATATGTATTATGATATACTGACATTGGTTTTACGTTTTAATATTTGAACCTGCACCACTATCCATGTCATATAAATAGGCCTAACTGTACACAACAGCGGTTTTTTGTGCTACTACATTAACTACCTACTACTTTTTAACTTTGCATGGCCTGATGGTTTTAGCCATGTTAAGCATCAGGTCATGCAAAGTTAAAAATTAGCTCTCAGGCACCAATCAATGCCTTGCCTTAAAAGACACCAATGATTATTTTTTTTGTTTTTTTTTTTTTGGTGGGGAAGGAGTTTCTGAAATCCGACCTTTGCTTGATGTCAATAAAATTTTTCGAAAATAGCTTTTTAACAGCTGCGTTGAGAAACCGGGGTTGCTAGCCTAATAAATAATAACTAGCCCAAGTTTGTACAAATTGGCCAGCTCCCTTTACACTTCCAATAACAATTAACTTTAGTATGAAAAGCCTTTTTTTTTTATAAATAGAATAACGTGTATTTTACGCGGGTACACGTTCCAAAACGTCACAACCGTTCGTCCCGTTTTTAAACGATTGTTTATACATTTTAATAAAATCATACCTCTTCCAAGCCTTTACGGGGCCCTGGTGGTAATTGCGGCATCTAATGCCTCTCCTAATGCTTTTCTTACATGCTCTATTTCAAAAGTATAGAGGAGACCTGGTGCTTAAGATTTATTATGCCCCCCCCCCCACACACACACCAGTCCTGCAATAAAAAAGTTGCCTTTTTTTTAACAATAATTTGTTTTTTTGTGAAAACTGTAAAGTAAACAAAATTTGCATTTAAAATAATGCCTTATTCTATTTTCCCGTGACTGTGAGAATCGTATTGCTTTCTGTGTCCCGGTGCTTCGAGCACCCAAAGCACCCCCCTTAATCCGGCTCTGTATCTAACCAGCTGCATTAGCCGGTTGCCAACCTGTGATGTATAGTTTCTTTAATTTGAATAATTTCCCCTCCCTCTTCACCGTCTACACGTCTTCCAATGGTCAATGTGGCTGAAGGGTGTTTTCCATAACTTCGTTGAATTGCAGCCCCATCTCAAATTACGAGGAATACGTAAATTCGTAATAAAACTGATACAGCATGGTTTGAGGCTGTAAAGGCATTTGGCCAAAAATCCAGATTGGTTAGGATACCCGGCACCAAAGATAAAAAACTCGGGGAAACAAATTTTTTCTCTTAGCGCCGTAGGCCTAAGTGCTTAAGCCTTTTACTTCAAATCATGTAACTCCCAGGAAAATGGACAGAAACGATCACAGTCTTCACCTCTTAATAGCCACAGACTTTATCTCTATTCCTGTGAAGACAGAACTCCAAATTTCATCCTCTACAAATAACTGCAGCTATTTGAAAAACGCTCCAAACTGAGCGCACCGCACGCAATCGCCGATCGCCATTTTCCACAACAACAAACTTGTACATTTGTAATTTATATTTTTTTCTCAGGCATAAAGCCGACCAGTTTAGTGTTTGTTGTAGGAACCACATATATGTACTCACACTCTGCATTTTTATTTTGAACTCCAATACTAGTCTTGGTTTGTTATGAAAACGTCGATTGCACTTTTATTATTATTTGCGGTTGCATTAATATTGTAAACCAAAATGCGTTTTAGCCTCTACAAACTAGCTGGTTTATTTAATCCTTTACCTAGTGCTTATGAAAGCAATTTAGTAACGTAACTTCTTCCCACAAACTCCACCTTGTCCAATACGGCATTTTTTTTACTATTTTATTTTACCGCACATTTTCTCCAAAAAGTGTTTATCTTGTATTTATTTCAGAGCTCCGACCATAGCAACCTCAACCAGTTGTAATTAAAGCCTTTTCTATTAACTATTGCACTAGAGCAGAAACCATCCTTCTATTAAACTTTAAACAAGGTTTTTAAGGGCAAACTTCGTCCCCCCCCCCCTCTCCTTCAATAGTTGCGATACCTAATATCGTAGTTTTAAATTATAGGCCTAACCACGTTGCGAGTTGTAAACTCAGTTCCCATGGCCTCCCAATTCAAAAAGTCGGCAATTCCCTTTGCCTCCTTTGTTGCCAAAGTTCCTTTCCAATCCACAGCCAGTATTCAATTCCCCCACCACTCAGAACTCGAAGCTACCCTAGCCGTCCGCGCTGCCACTCCGACTTCCGGTAGTGACAGCTCGGCCGATCTAGGTCAGCTCTCCTCCTCCAAGATGTCCGCCACCTCTTCCCCGCACGCCCCCTCCGCAGCTATCCTCGGCGTCCGCGCCGACTTCCGGTAATGAGTATATAACCCCAGCCCAAGACTCAATCGTTAGCACTGCTCAAAGATCTCAGAGGCTAAAGGTTGTTACGCCGGTCGGAGTGGAGATGTCCGCACGGGTCCGTTTGTTGCCATGCCGGGCAAGGTAGCAGTTCGTTGGTAACTAAGTTAATTTTTATTGAAAGTATTCTTTAGACTCAAACTCTAAATTTATAGTTCTTAAACTTAAACTTAACCTCTTACGTGAGAATGATTGTGGATCAGTTAACCGCCATCGGCATTTCTGGCCTAGAACTACCACAACTTAAGGGTTTAAGGTCCCCTTCCTAAAAACCGGCTTTTTTTTCTTATTTATGTTGAACAAAGGTTCTTCTAAATAATCAAATGGTTCAAATCGTAGAGCTTAGACGTCTTTTAGGTTGTGTACCAGGTTTACCATAGTTAGTTTGATCTTTAGCATTGGCTTTAGAAACATAACTTGTGACTATTTTACTAGTGCAAACGTTGCATTCTGTAACTTAGATAGTCCGGTGACTCAACCAACTTTTCTTATCGAAATTTTGTAGTGTATGAACTTTTAATTTGTTCACTTCGTGCCGATTTTCATGTAAAATCTCCGTGTGCTTTATTTAAAGCTTTTTGAAATATTTTCTTTTGTTACTAACGTAGTTCCAATGTAATGTGAGAAGTTAAACATGTTTTAAAATAAAAACTTTCGTTGTTTTAAACAACCAGTTGACTTCGTTGAGATTTAATTGCATGAGTAAATAATCAAAATCCATTTTTATTTTAACTCCCAGCCAGCAATTAAACACCCATCGTGGTGGCAGCAAATTAGTAGTTAGTTGTTGATATTTTTTGAAACATAGTTAGGACATGGACGCTCCCCCCCCCCTAACCGTGCAGTAGCCACTGCAGTGCTGTAAACTACGCAAAAGTCAAACAGTCACGTATATATTAACAACATCATCGCCAGTACACCAGATTGTCGGTGCTCACCTGAAAAAGCACCTAAAGAGACAGGTAGCGCCGCTACAAGGCGTACAGTCAATATTACCGACACTCTCAACTATTTCTTCTCCATTTTGTTGCAGCCTACAACTTCATTATGTTCTTCTATAATTCCAGTATAATTCCAGTATAATCCCAGTATTATCTATGTTTTACTCTTCACTACTATCACTAGAATCATAGTTATGTTACTAGAAGTCACAGAATGAGTTGGACTTATCCTCCATTCCCAACCAAATATAAGAACGTAGTGTTGTTCTCTACCGATGGAATCGGAACCACATTGCAGACGACATTTTATCTTCATATAAATCTACATTCCTACCTAAGATAACGTTTTAGCTCGTGGGACCACATAAGTTATAACCCCTACGTTTGTAATCGTAGCTTGGATTAATACGTGATGTGGAAGTCATCATCAGCACAAAAACACGTCTCTGTTTACATTGGAGAGTGCATAAAAAGGTATGTGCCACTGCTCATGAGATATGACATCGTCTCAGCCTCTTGAAATGCAAATCCGTACTAGCAAAGAAGAAGATGGCTGTCAATTTGTTCATCAATGATGGTGATGAATACAAAATTGAGTTGAGGTGTTAACATCTTCAATATGCTTTCACAAATTTGCCAAAGTTGTATTTTATTCTCGACCTATTGTCTAGTTATGCCTAGGACGGACATTTGTGGACATTCCCTAAGCATTCCGTAACCAAACTCAACTCCAACTGAGTCGTATACCGAAGTCGCGAACTTAGCCATGGCGCTACCTTACGATTTCAGTATTCCCTTTATTAGAAAAATCTAAAATTTTCAGCCACAACAACCACAACCACACAGCTCTAGGTTCATACCAAGTTTGATCCCTGTGTGATAAGCGGTTTGCTACTAATCTTCTGGACAGACAGACAGAGTTTCGTAATAAATTTCCCAATGAATCGTCGTCTTATATACAAAAACACTTGTGAATTATCAAGTGAAGGTTGGCCTAATACCTTCTATTATGCAGGGTGATTCACAAAGTACTAAAAACCTATAACATACAGGCTAAGACAATGTAGGCTTATAAAGACCTAATAAAATGATGATGTTCATACGATAAATTTGGCTAATTATAATTCCTGTAAGGTGAAATATTCTCGACTGCTAAGAAAACACGAAATTAAGACCAAACAAAGGGTAATTGCAAACGATAATTTATCTTCATTTATAAATTTATAAAAAGTAAATCAGAAACTTCAAGACCTGTCCCACCACTTAAAGTATACAATAATCTGGTTGAGGATATTGGTGAAAAAAGCCAACATATTAAATGAGGAACTAGAGGAGTCGCTCGCCTCGCTCGCTCATTCCGCGTCGTCTCACTGCCCCGGCCGCCCGGGGGGGCTCGCCCCCTCCCCCCATCATTAAGTTGCCGTTCGGTCGGTAGATGGCATCGTATGTTCGCGCTGCTGGACGTTGCGTTCTGGGCGCAGCTACTACCTCAGCGGGCCTTGGCTGCTACTCTTATAATTTGCCGTTCCGTCGGTAGATGGCATCGTATGTCCTGCTGGCTGCGCTGCAGATGAAGATGACTGCTTCGTCTGTCCTGCTTGCTGTTGCTGCTGGCTGCTGCTGGCTGCCTTGCGGATTTTGTGTAATTATATATATAGATTCTCAAAAAAAAACTTTATTACCGATAATAATGTTATCAATCCAAAAAACACTTTCTTTCGAATGCAAGTGACCACACTTACAGCAGATATAATTCTTCAAAATTTGATATCCTTAAATCCCAGCCACGCTATTGGTGCAGGTGGTTACTCCTCTTTCTTCTTCAAAGAAATTAAACATGAACTTTGCCTTCCAAAGTCCTGGATTGGCGATTTTTCTTTGCAGTCAGGAGAACTTCCAAAGTGTGGAAAACAGGCAAAGTTACCACTATTTTCAAAAACGGAGAAACTACACATCCTTCAAATTATCGTCCTATAGTGTTAACATGTGTTCTCTGTAAGGTGGTTGAAAAGGCAATTAAAGAAATCATGATGGCTCATTTAAATAATTACAAATTACTTTCAAGTGACCAATTCGCCTTTATTTCGGGTAGATCACCCTAATGCAACTTCTAACTTCTTTTGAGAATGGACTTCTGCCTTCGACAGTGGAATTCCAACGGATGTCATTTATTTGGGCTTCTCAAAGGTTTTTCAATCAGTCACTCATATTAAACTACTTTTTAAACTTAGTAAATTTGGTTTAACTTAGTTTGAGTTGGCTTACTGACTTTATCACGGGTAGAACCCAGTGGGTTCAGCTTGATGGTATTACGTCTGATCCGGTGATGGTTATTAGTGGTGTTCCCCAAAGATAAGATTTGGGCCCTCTGTTATTTATTATTTTTATAAACGATCTCGGTTCGCTTTTAATAGTAACATTACCTTGAAGAAATTTGCAGACGACATCAAACAGTTCGCCCAGGTTGTGGATTCACACAGCCATTTGGCACTCCAAAGTGACTTGCTCAACCTCTACACATGGTGCCTGAACTGGCAGCTTCCACTGGCCCTCCATAAATGTCAGGTTTTGCACATGGGTATATTAAGCCTTCATTTAGATTTCTCCCTAGGAGCATCAGTCCAGTCCTTTCCCTGTGTTGAATCAGTAAAAGGTCTCAGGGTACTGATTAGGATACCCATAATCAGCTCCAATTATCACTGCAACGTGATGGTAAAATCGGCTAGGCTACATTCCGCAATTATTCGTAAATTCTTTCGTTCAAGTTACCCCTAAACCTCAACTTTTTAAAAGTATATGTATGCCAGCCCTGTCTGGTCCCCACATCTGTTAAAGGACATAGATCATATTGGATCTGTTCAACGTAATTCCACCAAATCTCTTAAAAGCCTTTCACATGTGCCATATCTAGCTAGACCAAAGACTTTGGAACTAGACACCTTCGAACTGAGGAGACTTAGATCGGACCTAGACTTGACTTACCTGCTGCTGCATGATCAACTTGATGTTGACTACACAATCATCTTCTAACGATGTTTGGGCGAGCGAATGTGGAGGTACTCCTGGAAGCTTGTTGTGAGTAATTTCAGGACAGATGCCAGGAAGAACTTTTTCGGAGCTAGAGTTGTAAACTGCTGGAATTCTCTCCCACCAGAAGTGATGAACTCTGCTACCTTGTAGAGCTTTAAAAGTCGCCTTAGGCCTGTCTGCCTTGACCAGTTTATTCGGAAGTTTTGTTTAGTGGTGAGTAGCCACCTTAACTTAAAATAAGGGAAGGCGTGCTCCCCTGCATTACAGTGTATCATCGGGGCTTATTCATTGTTAGTTGGCGTACGACCTATATTGGTTTATTGTTTTTATTGTATATTGGTTGCATATTGTATCTTATTCTTGGACTGCAAGTGCTTATTATAGGGGACATTCCTATACTTTGTTTTTAAAGCAGGACCATTGTAAGTGGCATGCCCTTTTGTATATCTTTATTGCTAAGGTAAAACGTTATCTTATCTTATCATGCCAAGTTATTAACACTGTGTAAGGGTCAGACTACGCTCTCTGTATTAAACTATCAAGGTTGAGAGCTCATAACGCTCATTTAAAAAATTTTAAAACTAAATTTGAATCTAACTTCGACCAAACAAGGCCTGTCTACAGTCCACAAAATTTGAAATTTGGCCCAGAAAAATTCAAGATGCAGAAAGGAGCCAAATGGACAACTTGTTGATGTTGATGTTGATGTTGAAGTTATGGTTGTTGTTGTTGTTGTTGCTGTTGTTTCTTGGGTTGTACCTTTCGTCTGTTGTTTCTACAGGTCAAACTACACCGCCAAGTCATGGGAATATGCTCAGCCTTCCGAGGTGGGCAAATGCCTTTTCAAGGTTATTTTAGTTTAACTGAAATAGTTTTTAGAAAAAAGGGAGCACATGCTAACTGAAACAATGCCGTTTTGCTGATTAAAAAAACAAATTCGCCTTGCTGTAATCAAATTCTCCCAACGTACAATTATTTGGCATAGATAACATTCCTGTTAGATTGCTGAACACTCACAATCCTACTTGTTGAAATATTAATGCATATTGGTACTAAAGGTAGCGTTCTGGGCAGCAGGACTTCCTATTGTTCCGAGTAGAAATGGCGCCTCACATTCAGTGTAGATAAGAATCCTATACCAAAGCGTGTATAATTGCTCCCACTATTCGGTGAAGATTGAAATCCTACAATCTCCAGATGAATATACTGTGTTTCTAATCTACCATCTGCCACTGGGAAACTTCAGTTTAGTTTCAGATTTTGCACGTGGACAATGAAACAAATTAAAGAACTATCTTCTCTATTAACTTGTAATGGCCGCCGTCTTGAAATCAGATCACTATTTTCAAACTATGCATAAAATCGTACGATTTGCTTCAAATTTAGAAAGGAGGTGATATAGTTGACAAATAATGAATGTGCCATTGTCACTAGTAAAATCTAATAAACTCCATTTTGAAATCAGGCAGCCAGTTTCAAATTATATGGTTATTATCATTGCATTTCCTTCAAATTTAGAACTTAGACGACCTAATTGATGCTAACTGAAACAATGAATGTGTGATCGTCACTAGTAATTTCTAATGCCCGCCATTTGAAATCTGGTGGCCATTTTAAAGTTATGCTTATTATCTTCTGATTTCCTTCAAATTTTGAATGGAGACGAAATAGTTGATACCAAGTGAAAGAGTGAATGTGCCATCGTCAGTCTCTAACGGCCTCCATCTTGAAATCAGGTGGTCATTTTGAAATTACGCTTATTGTCTCCCAATTTCGTTCAAATTTAGAAAGTAGACGATATAGTTGATATCAACTTAGACAGGGCAACTCTCGGGGCAACTTGTAATTGTTGCACAGGCAATAGACAGCTGTAACAAGCCATTATGTGTGTAATGAATACAAAAATCAATTCAGGATTTATTTACCAATTCCCAGTCTAAAGACAGAAAGCAAGAGGAATAATTTTGCTACATAATTCCGACCGGACATCCAATTCCCAGTGGCATGTTCCATTACATGCCACAATCGACATGACCATGAGGTATTACAGGGTGCAGTTACTACGACTATCTAAAATCCATTTCTCGATGTGCTCGAAAGCATATAAATTTTTACCTTGACTAGTTCAGTAGGCAATAAAAAGTAAATGTCGTAAATTATTTTTTTTGAAATTATCAGTTGAGGTTCTTTATTTTTAAAATGTGCTTTATTTTTTGTAGGCTATGTGCTGTATACTGGCTGCTCCTTCCACCAAGCAATGTTTGCTACATTTGACTTACTTTTTGCAAGTTTGGTATATAACTTTATATAACGTGTTTTGAGGGATGCTTTATTGACCTGTGTTTTAAAACTACTTAATTTTCTTACGACCAACTATTTATATTTTTTAAATAAATATTTCTTGATATTTTCTTTTGCTTCTGGTTGCGAAATTGTTTACCTAAATCACTATATAATCATGTTCATGATGTTTTCTTCAAATTCATCAAAAAAGATGTACACTACTTTTCCACAGTAAACCGTTCCCGGAACATATCTCGTTTAAAAAATGACTGTATTTTCTTTTCTTTAGAACATTATTTTCCCCGAGTCTCCTCCGACAGCAAAGATCTTTTTTTTTTTTTGTTACCCATCATTCCATGCAAGTATAGGGGATGGGGATATATCTGTTGGCTGAGGCGTTGTCCGTGAAAGCACGCTGCATTAAAACCCCTACCCCCAACTGTTACCCCTGAGGGAGTCTGAAGTTATTATCCATAGCGAGGCTGTTGATATATCGCGCTCCCGCGAGCCCAACAAAAATGGCTCCCCTCTCAGTGCCCTCCTGTGGCGCAAAATGACTTTACATCGTCAGGGTGAGAGAGGTAACGCTCAACACTCCTCCTGATTCACAATAGCACCAAACACCGATTTAGATTTAGTAATTAATTTTCTCCCTTAGTTTTCCTTTTTTTTCCTAGGCCTTATCGTATTTTATTGGTGGGAGGGGACCAAGTCTACAGACCTGTCAACATTATGAGGTAATAGTTTTCTTTATTCATGATCATTGCACAGCTGACTTGAATATAACTCGACTGTTTTGTGTTCTTTTACAGACGTGGACGATATGAATTACAGACGGAGGTTTAACTGAATGGTCTGCCTGGCAGCTACTGCAGTTCAGCAAGAGCAAAAATAGTCAAGGCCGTGTATGAGTTTTTCAGTAGGTTTTTGAATGGACCCTTCAGACTAAAAAGTAAAGTCGCCAGCATTCCCGCGCTTTTTTTTTTGTAACACAATTAGAACATAAGTTGGCCCAATCACGAACTCGCGCCAAGAGTGTCCTGCCTCTCAGAGAAATAGTCCAGTTTAGTTTATACCATTACGAGACAGAAATAGGATAAGTCAAAGAGTTCAAAGGGTTTTAGCGAGCGTTCACCACTCCTGGTCGATAAGTCGACATTGCCCCAACAAGAACTACTTTCCACGGATGCAGCAATACAGGGTAAACAATGCAGTGAAATGATTCAGTGTTGTAGTTCAGTATTGCTGGAAGTCGTAAATCATTTGGCATAAACATTATCGTGGGGCAGATAACCCAGTTTGGGTTCGTGCTCCCTAAATTAAACAACAACAAAAATTGGTGATTCCATATTGTCACTTTAGAGGCTTGGGACTTAAACAAGATCTCCTCATGACATAATTTGTCAAAGATTCTCGCTAAGCTGTTTTATCTTTTGAAGTTGTGATATCAAACACCAGCCTTTTTCGTCCAAATAATGCCGCCGACAGTCGTTAACTACTTAAAAAGTTAACTGTTTAAATGTTAAAATGAAAAAAAAATTAAATTGCTTATAACTCTTACCAAAAGAGCTCGGCTAAACTTTTGTTTTGTTTTTGTTTTGTGTAGATATTGCAACTTTTTTGTTCAAATTGTATAATCCAATTTTTTTTCCTAGCAGTGGCTAAGTGATAAGCCGAAAAATCCAGTAATAAAGTCCCAATATTTTTTGGCGTTAGGAGACCAAAGTTTAGTCTGAGTAGGTGTACGTGTACGTGTACGTGTACGCGTACGTGTGTCTTTTGTCTGGGATGTCCGCCGAATTAGTATTATATACAATGGAAAATTGTTTCGGTTCGTGCTGTTGTTGTCATGTTGCCTATTCACGTAGTCTGTTGTAAGCAAAATTTGCTGTTCATTGTTGCTCTGTTGAATCAAAATGTTGTTGAACCTAGTAGGGTTCGTGCTCCCTATAAGCCAAAACAACAATAAAACAACGACAAAATGTTGTCGAGCAGACAACAACAAAACAACGACAAAATGCTGTGGGGCAGAAAATTCAGTTTGGGTTCGTGCTCCCTAAAAATAAAAACAAAAACAAAACAAAGTGTTGTAAGTATACCCTTAAAATAGTAGTGAGATTGATTGGTAACTTTGAATTAAATAAGTTTCTCGTAACCTCCAAGCCAGGAAAAGGCTCGTCACATGATTAAACAATTACTAACTGCGAAATATCAACTCTCCGCACCCACGGAACAATTTACACCGTAAGTGAAACCCGTTAGTGACCAGCTAATATTTCGTAGGCAAATATTGTATCAAAAGCCAATAGTAAACGGCTCGCCAAGTTGAGAATGGTTCGGCTTTACAAAGGCGTGATATCAAACCAATATAAAGTTCATTTAATCTTTAGACTAATAGTAACGGTGAGATTAATTCACTATTACCTGCGGTAGTTACTGTTGAAGATTTGATTTCAGTCTCCCATGTTAAAACGAAAATTTCGATACTAATTTATATCTCTACCCATGTTTAATGTTTTTTTTTTAACTGATATGTAGGCCCTACAGGGCTGAGTAAACACGCTTAGTAAGGGTTACTAAATCCCTCGGCTCAGCTCAGGTTCACGAAATAGGTGAAGCTGTATGTTTTGTCTCCTTGTTATTGGTCAAATATTTTATACAATTCTTTCGACGTCCCAGAATAATTGCTACTTAAAACTGGGTTTAGCAAGTTTCGTAGATAAGGCTATGAAGATTGTGCTTTTCTAAAAATGATCAAATCTGACTGGGTTGCCAGTTTGAATCCGGGCCATGCCGCTCCGGCGAGTAATCGCCGGAGCGGCATGGCCCGGATTTAAACTGTCAAACTGGTAACTGCGTAAAAGTGGCTTACTGTACTATGTATGCCACTTCAAGTGGATGATTTTCGCTGTTCAGCTCGTTTACTCTTTCCGCGATTTGTGCATGTGTGTTTAATCTTTCTGTAGACCATTGGGGTTTTAAAGGATTTCATTAAACGCGGCCGGGTATTTTTCAAAACTAATAAGATCCTGGGGAACATGAAATTCAGACATTAGCCTTTCACAATGACGGTGCTGGTGGCGTCTGAAAAAACAGATTATTTTACCAGAAGCCTAACATTGACGTGTATTAAGCCTAGTGACCGGAACAAAGTGGGTCAATTTTGGCGCCCCGGTCACAATGGCTGCTTGTTTGGCTGTGATGTAACACCCTGTCTGCACTGCCCACCTCCTCTTTTATTTCCCTCTGGCAGCTGATTCGTTTCGCTCGGCTCCGCTGGCTTGATGACTGCTGATAGCGGGAGGTGATGGACGGTTGCCCCTGGCAACACTAACGTGTTCTTTTTCCCGCCAAACTACCAACGGATATTATTAAGTGTGACATAAGTGGATGAATGGGACTGACTGGCAGGCGAAAAAGTCAACGAGGTGCAGTCGCGGATATTGCCTCTCAGCACAATAATTTGAAGAACAGCAAATTTGAAACAAGATATCTTCTTCGTTAGGGATCGGTCATTATGCATCGAGGTGGTGGATGAAGAAATCGAGGAGGGAGGGGGAGAGATTTTTAGATCCCTTTTTATGGTAGATCATGAATTTCTTAACCCCTGTCGAGAATTGGTAAAAAAAAAACAATGACGTCGAAACTAGAGGAAAAACACATTCTAGTCCTCAAAAATGTAACTTTCACCAACGGAAATTAATTATTCGCATTGACTTCTGTTTACACTATGTGACTTCTATATTAGCTAAGGTAAGTAGAAGTTGTTCTATCCATAACAAAACGAACCAGTCATTATGAACAACTCAGACGCATACAAAGTATTAATTTTGCCTTTTTTCAATATGTCAAACTGCGAAAAAGAAAAAGAAAAAAACAGGCATGTACTATATTTAGTCTAAATCATATTTAAAATAATCTTTAGTATGCTCATTTTTATGGAGTGATTTAAAAGCTTGTCGTTGGCAGGTTAAACTGGTAAGCCTAATTCAGGCATCTTTAGGAAAGGAAGATTAAAGAATTACAATATTAAAACAAAAAAAAAGCGCCTCGTTCGATGATTAAATATAACTGAACCAAAGTCAAAACGGCATAAAGGAACACGAATTAGCTTTCCTGTATGTAAGGTTTCAGAAGCCACAATGTTGCTTAAGTGTTAAGTCCACGTGAAACATTCCTGTTGTCCGCTACTATTCTAACCACCACAACGACAAACAATGAAAATTTTAGAAAAGAGGAGACAACAGTTAAATTTTAATAATAATAATAATAAGTTCGTTGCAAACGCAATCAGAATGGCAAGGACCTGGTGGTCACTAGGTGCCATCCGAAGTTACAACAAAAAATTTATATTACAAAAATTGAAGATTTTAAAAGTTTAAAACGAAGATGATAGCCCAGCTGTAGAGGAAGGGTAGATGGTATTGGGCTGGGGTCACGACTGCCTTACCACCAAGGTTAGACCTACCAGGGACACAATGGTCCCCGATGGCATCGCCAAACGTGAGGGACAAGTGAGGGGAAAAGCCCTATCATTGTCAATGAGCCTAAAATAGAAAAATAAAAAAATAAAAATACATCGCACTTAAAACTTGGCCTAAACCAATTGTCAATCCTAATATAATAATAATAAACATGTAATGGCTCGTATAAGGGCGAAAGGGAAAAACCAGGGCTCGTTGGAGACTGATTATGGTAAGATGAAATTAAAAAGTGAGGATGAGAATTGAGTTTTAAAAGGTGAGGATGAAGGTGGTGGTTTAAGGAAAAGCTGGGCAATGTTCGGGGCGAAGGAGGAAGCCAAAATTTGATGTAAATCGAACAATTATTACTGTAGAAATTTTAAAATTTTCGAATTTATATCTAACACTCACCATTGTAAATTTGGAGTCGTGAATAGTTAAGGAATTCCGACGAAGCATACACCATGCTAATGGTAGTCAAGTGAACTTTAAAAAACACGGCAAGTTAAATTTTGGTTGCTTCTTTCTAGCTAATAATCTTTTTCGACATAACTCAACGAAATAATAACATTTGATGCTTGCATTTAACCAGTTCAGTAACAAACGCAACCATAAAAACAAAAGGATTCCATTAACGACACACGTTAGTTTCATTTGAAAAAAGAATGCTTTGAAGGTTATTCAATTCAACATGGCAACGAAAGCGGCGTCTACACTACCGTTGGGAATCCCGAATATGAAACCTGAAATCATCATATCAAGGCCAAGTGGTATTATAAAACGATATTGACATCAGACGAAACACGAAAGCATGAAACACGAAACAATAATACGCCCGCCTCTCTCATTTCCTGGTTGCCACGGTAACCTGAAGACTCGAAACCAAAACCGTGTTGCATCGCATAAAGGAATAGGGTTAATCTCGAACCACTGTTGTAAGCTGCTACTAACGAAAGTAAATCGGAGATAAATATTAGGCCTAAACGCAAAAAATTAGGCCTAAAACTTAAAACTAGGTCTAAAATCTAACACATTTTAAACCTAAATTGTGATGGTTATTTCTTTCAGATTATATAATAGAGATCGCTGTAGCAGTCATAGAGTTAGGAAATAATATATTATATTGCATTGCGTGATAGAGGTGTGCCAGCTCAACATTTTTGTTGGTGGCGGTGTGAAATATTATACCAAAGCAGTATTGTGAACCTTTTTAATCTTCTGACTATTGTTAAAAACTATCGCACTGATGATTGTTTGGCTTGCAGTTAAACTCCTTATTACGTGCTGTATTACTTTTACTCGCTGTGATGGCCCACGTCTTCAGTGTTGGCTGCGAAAAGGAGGCTACAAATAACTAAACAAAAACTAAATGCTGGAGCAAACGAAAGCTTGTTAACGTAAATTTGTCACCTAACATAGGCCTACATTAAAAAAAAAGGACATCTGCCTAATTATGTTTCAGGATAATTAGTGTTAGCTAGTTGATTCTAGTCCGCTCATCACCATGTTAATTTCCATAGGGTGGTTATTCATCGATACCGAGATAACGGGCAGGCTTCCGGATATGAAATTGGACGAATGACTGCAGTACGATACGAACTGCGTACCTTTTAAGGTTCACAGCCTGGGCGTGTAACGGGAATAGTGTGGGAGGGCACGTAAGTACGAAAGTATTGTTATAACCATTGTTAGTATTGTCGGAATCGTCTCTCATTGGATGACCAAAGTTCTGACAATGACAACGTGTATACTGACGTTGACACACGCAGTATCTAGACAAACGGCTAGTGTGTCGTCGCAAAGCTAAACACCTCTGCCAAAAAAATTGTGTCTGCGTCCAATTCATGAGAAACAAACAAAATGTCAAAATAAAGCCAAAAACTGGTAAAGAGGCCACTAAGTTTAGAAAGGCCTCACAAAGGAGTGATGTGAACTAAATAAACTAAGGCTGTCGTCACTTCCACTGTCGACATAATAGAGTGGACTCCACTTTCTCTGCTGATTGGCCAAAAAGGGTTGGCCTTTGAAAGTAGTGATAACATTCAACCAGGGAATGGCTGCCAGGGTAGCTGGGCCTAACACCCCAGTAAAATTTAAAGATTTGCCTTGTAATTTCTAAACAATAAGAGACAGCTGCTTGGGATTTGGACCATTGGAAAGCTGGTGAAAAAACCTTCAAAATAGTGTATTCAAACGTCAAAATCAGTCGACGAGAAGTGAAAATATCTTCAATTTGATTCATTACCGATCTATCTGGATTTTATCTACTGTTCCGAAAGTAGCAATGATATAGTTTTCATTTAACCTTCGAACTATTAGTCCGTGCTATTAACTTGGCGAATGTTTTAGTGTGTTGATTTCACTCCTTTGAAGGGCCGAACCATTCGAAACTTGGCGGTCTTTTTTACCAGTTTTGGTTTTTGATATGGTTTTTGATATGGTTTTTGAGATCAGTGGTTTCAACCTATTGGTCACGACCCCAAATGGGGTCGCGGGTGTCCTATCGGGGGTCGTGATACATAAGTAAGGAAAAAAATTATTTTACTTTTTTTTAAATCTTTAAAAAAAGTAAATAAAAATTTTTCCTGAAATTTAATCATTAATAAAATTAATTAATTGTAAAATACTTTTATCTTTTCTAAAATCTAATTCTAAATCTAATCTTTCCATTCTAACAACTGATCTTTCTAATCTAAAACAACTTTGTGGCCGTGACTTTGTGCCAGGGAATTCCTCATCTATAAGTGTTCGCACGCTCAACTCAGGTTTAGTCGTACGCACACGGTGTGGGCTGTAGGTAGCGTATCTGTGTGTTGGGGAATTCCCCTTTAACGATTATTGATTATAATGTATATTGTATAATTCCATAAAATACGAGGGCTATTTTATTTATTTTTTATGAGCAAATGACGACGTTTAAAATGCTTAAAATGCAAAAAAAAAGCGTTAGCTCCCGGGGGTCTGCTTCGGACCTCGCTGGGGAAGCACACAACACTCCCCCAGACCCCTCGTTGTGAAACTGACGGGCGAAGGAATTTGCTTGGGGGGAGGGGGTCGCGGAAAAGAAATTTTTTAGGGTGGAGCCGCGGTTTGAAAAAGGTTGGGAACCACCGATTTAGATGATTGTTTAGTGTAATGTGTATTGTTTTATTTTAAAACTGTTGTTTTTATTATTGTGGACTGTCATAGCAACAAATTTGTGTTCGGACATTCAGCTGATGTATTTTTGATTGTGGACAGCAGTAACGTTATTCTTTTTTAAACCTTCCAGCGTGTATAATTTCTAGCAGTTCTGGCAGAGCAAAAAAAATAAAATTACGAAAGTATAGCAGGCCTGTGTTCAAGATGATTTTTACAGGCACCAAAGGGTTGAGAGTTTGCGTTACCATAGTAACGGAAAGCCTACAAATTTGTACACAAAGACATGTTAATAATCCATACTGTGTTATAAATCTGCAGCATAGGTTCGGTTTGTATATAAGCAGTTCCGTTATGATTTAAGGTTCCAAATTTGAGATTCCCGTAGGTAATGTAAACATCATTTTGCTAAGCATGTTGAAGGAAATTCCTCCAAGCATTCTTTTCAAACGATGCGAATGCATATCATTAATGGAAAGCCTTGTGTTTTACCAATCACCTACCTTTTTTCCGTTGATTTACGTTGAAGAAAACAGTTAGCTATAAGGAAGCAATTATGTTTTCATTTTCCGTTATTTAAAGAACACTTGTTCCCCAACAAACATAATTTATTTGTCGAATTACTTTCACTATTCAGGATTCCAAATTTGCATTGACCAGTGTTAGAAAGATAAATTCGGAAAACGTAGCCCTTCTACATGGTTTTCCTAAAAGGTCTAGTCAAATTTTAACCATAGCTGCTACTCATCAAAATCAAATAAAAAATTACCTATAAACATAGATCCGGAAATGCTTCCTTTCCGAGATAACACGGGGTGAAGTCATGTAATTTCATAGGCCTATTTGTCTCATTATGGCCTGATGGAAGAAGGGAAAAGATAATTTTTGTTTTAAATACTAAGCAATATGCAAATGTATGTAAAAGAGGTGTGGGTATTTAAAGCCATGAAGTTGAATTGGCTGGTTAACCTTCGATCCTGTACATTTCAGAGGTGGGTATTTGACTGACAGTGACGAAATTACCTAAAGCACGTGTTCACTTGTGCTGATGCATGCATTGTTACACTAATACTTAGATGGGCAGACATCCATTACACGTATGGACGAGTGCATGGAAAAAGCAGACTGAGCAGTGTCTCTATCAGGAAACCTACTCACAATGACAGTTTCTAGCCAAAGATACATTGAGTGCCATCCATCGTCGTCTTGGTGAAACAGGATGATTTTTGTCTGCTACCGCTGACTGGGGTCGAGACAGGTATGACCGAACACCCGAAGCTGAAGAACAGGTGCTCGACATGATCTCAGAGGATCCAGAAACATTAACCAGGCAGGCCGCCGACGAGATAGGTATTTTACATCAAAGTGTGTAGAGAATACTGCGGTATCATCTTCTTTACCCATGTCGTAGTGACCACTGCTTGATATATTTCAAGCTAAATATTTCTGTTGTTGAGTCTTTTTTTTCTGAACACATCCTTACTAACCACGTACTGGCAAAGCTTGATTTCTCCTTGCTTAAATCGTCACTTCAAGGAGTTGATTGGGATATGTTAATTTCATCTATTCATAATTCGGGTGACCACGCCTGGAATTGTTTTAAGAGTATTTTGGATTGTCATATGCAGTTGTGCCACGCTGAACCAATTCTCCATCATGCACATTCAGGAAACATTTTACCCCGTCACATTTTAAAGATCAGACAACGCAAACTTAAGCTCTAGAGGCGGTATTGGGCGACTCCAGGTCCTGCTTCCTTATTGGCATATAACGCACAAAGAAAATTATATTCGAAGACAGTTGAGACATGGCACGGCAGAAGGGAGGTACAGGCTATTCATGTCGGAAATCCCGTGGCTCTGTTTAAACTCTATAGACAGAAAACGAAAACTTCACGTTCTCTCCCGTCTTTTAAAGACGCAAGTGGGAATTTAACTGATAGTTTTGCCAAGGCAGAAGCCCTTGGAAAGATTTTTTTTTAATACTATCATTGACGACCACAAACATTGTTTGCCACTGCCTCAAAATCCTGAAAGCCAGGAAGTGTTCCTGGATCGCGTTTTCACAGTTAAATGTACAATCGGCTTTGAATAAGCTTAAATCGAGTTTTTCTTCTGGTCCCGATGGACTGTCTACTGCCCTCTTAAAACATGTTTTTCAAGAAATTTGTTATCCACTCTCAAAAAATATTTGCTTTGTCGTGTAACCAGGGAAAGCTCCCAGAAATTTGGAGTAGGGCAATAGTGGTGCCTGTTTACAAGAAGGGGCCACCATCAGACCCACATAATTACAGACCCATGTCCCTGACATGTGTGGCGTGTAAGGTAATGGAATCTATTATTAGAGACTCGGTGCTGGCTTACTTAGAAAAAATCTCCATTATTCGACCTGACCAGTTCGGTTTTCTTCCAGGAAGATCTGCAACCCACCAACTACTTTTGGTGCTGGATTGCTGGACGGCTGCACTTGATATTGGTATTCCATGCGACACTGTATACTTTGATTTTAAGAAGACTTTTGAGTCTGTGGTAATTCGAGAGCTTCTTATAAAGCTGAGTAGCTGTAGAATTAGTGGACACCTTTGGGAGTGGATGGCTGCTTTTTTTTAACAATCGCACACAGCAGGTGATTGTCGGCCATACACTGTCTTCAAATACTCTGGTTTCTAGCGGAGTGCCCCAGGGATCTGTGTTGGGTCCCTTGCTCTTTGTTATCTACCTACACTACATGTCTTGGTAATCCTTTGGCTTTAAGTTTGTGAACGACATAAAAATTGGGGCTGAAAATTGCTCCTCGGGTATCCTTAGGGAACTTGATGATCACTCGTCAGACGTTGTCCTTTGGTCGGAATCCTGGCAATTATCTCTGTCCATCCCGAAGTGTATTTCCTTCCATGTGGGATACCATAACATGGGTAGTAACTACTCTCTGGTCAGAAATTTTCTTCCGTCGGTAAGTGAAATTAGGGACCTAGGGATATGGTTCTCAAAAGATCTTAAGTTATCTTTGCACTGCCAGAAAATTAGTGCTTTGGCATTTCGTGGCTTGGCAGTCGTAAATTGCTGTTTTACATCTGGAAACTCAGATATCAAGACTTGGGCGTTGAAAGTGTTTGTGCGCCCTCTACTTGAATATGCAACTCCAGTTTGGTCGCCTTATCTCGTTAAAGATCTTATCGAATCAGCCCAGAGAAGGTTTGCAAAGGGGCTCCCTGGACTGCACGAAGTAAATCATATTAAGCAACGCTCAACTGCGGGTTTGGAGCTGCTTGAACTCCGCCATCTCAGATTCGATCTCATATTGACATACAATATTCTGCATGGTCTAATTTCTGTTGATCTACCGTTTTTCGATCCTGCACCTCGTATTTATAGTACCAGGGCACCCGTGAAAGTTAGTCTATCAGGGTTCTCATCTGGAATGTAGAAAAAAAATTTTTGCTACGCGAATTATCCCTGCTTGGAATGCCCTTAGCTCCGAAACCGTGTGTATGACCACGGTCAATGGCTTTAAAAGGATGCTGCTGACGCAGAATCTTTCGTCGTTCTTAAAGCGACCAACTTAAAGGTTAACCTTCCCTCCCCTGTTGGCAAGATATCAGCGGCTCGCAACCCTTCCATTCGCCATCCGCGTAATTTGTGGTAAATTCTTTTAATATT
Source organism: Lithobius niger (assembly GCA_023313725.1). Taxonomy (NCBI): domain Eukaryota; kingdom Metazoa; phylum Arthropoda; class Chilopoda; order Lithobiomorpha; family Lithobiidae; genus Lithobius; species Lithobius niger. The sequence goes on along the minus strand of JAHWFP010014510.1, from coordinate 93,808 downwards.
ATTATTATTATTATTATTATTATTTATATTATTATTATTATTATTATTATTCAACATGGCCGCCCATAGCAGATCAGTGAGAGGAAGGCAGAAAGCAATGGCGAGAATGTAATGGTTTTTCTTGAAAGTAGCAAGATATTGAGAGGACAAACTAAAGCATAAGGATACAAGGAACAATAACAGCTATTTCTGGTGAGTGGGAAGCAGCGAAAATAACAAATTAAGACAAAAACATTTGATGCAAAAAGGACAAACGAGTGTTGTAGAAAATATTGGCACTGAAAAATTTACTGCATTTGAAAATGTGTTCATAAATTGAAGAAGTGCAAAAAGTTCAAAAAGTGTCAACCCAGATTGAAACCATTGGCTCCAACATAGAAGGAAGTGACCCAAATGAACCCAAATGAACCCAAATTGAAAGAAAAATGTCTAGATGTGGCAAATGCGAAGATAAATTAGAGAATCAAGGAGACTGTGCAAAATGTGGAGTCTGTACAGCAAAATTCCACTTTCACTGTGCAGGAATTCTGCAAAAAACATGGAAAGCAAAGAGTGAAAAAAAAAAGGAAGAATCGAAATGCGCAAGGTGTCGAAAACAAAGAACACATTCAGAAACAGAACGTGATGTGGATAGAGAAACAGATAATGAAGAGGATGAAAATATTGATAACCAGAACTTTGCAGCAAGAAAGCAACTGCAAGAAAAAGATGGAGAAAAACTGCAAGCAGAGACGACTACGGAGGAGAACATGGAGAGAATGGAGAAGAAAATAGATAAAATACTCAAAGCATATGAAACAATTGAAGAGCTAATAAAAACGGTTGAATTTATTAGTCAGGAACAGAAGGATTTGAAGAAAGAAAATGACGAAATGAAGAAACAAATGAAGAATAAGGAAGAAACAATACAACTATTAGAAAACAGAGAAGTTAAAAATAAAATAGTAGAACAAACAGTGGAGACAATGAAAAGAGAGACAAAGGAAAAAGAACAATATGAACGTAACAGAAACTTAGAAATAAGTCAACTGGACTGGCTAGAGAAAGAAGATCTTCAAGATGTAGTGCATAGATTAGTAAGAAACTTCAACATCCAGGGATTTGAAGAACCAAAAAAAGATGTAATACATCGCATACCCAACAAAAATAAGGAAAAGCCGAGTTTGCTATTACTGCAGTTGAAGCATAGGGATTGTAGAAACATGTGGCTCGATCAAAAAAGAAAAGTTATGACAAACGACGATATTTACAAAAATGGTAACAGGAAAAGAGTATATTTAAACGGAAATATGACGCCTCACAACAAAAGCCTGTTTTGGAAAACAAAAGCTTTTGCAAAGGACAATGACTACAAGTACGTCTGGTGAAAGAACGGTAAGATAATGATGAGAAGAAATGAAAATGAACAAGAAGTAAAAATTATACGTGGTGAAGAGGATTTGATGAGTTTAATAACCACAGAATAAGTTCGTCAATATTGTTTTTGAAGATGGAAAAAAAATTGAAGAAAAAATTAAAGAAGAAACTAGTGACTGTAAAAGTGTAAAAATCTTACATAGCAATATAAGAAGTTTAAGGAAGAATTGGGATATGATGCAACAAAAATTATTAGAAATTAAGGTTAAATGGGATATAATAATACTGACAGAAGTAAACATAAAAAAAAGAAGAATCTGACATGTACAATTTAGAGGTTTATGAAAAACAAACCATAACAAGAGAGACCACTAAAAGAGTGGGTGGAATAATGATTTTTACTAAAAAAGACTATGATGTAAAATCAAAAGAGATACTTATTGATGAAAATAATGTAATGGAAATTGAATTAAGGACACAAGATAAAAAAAGAAAACATCAGAGTAATTGCCATTTACAAAAAGCCTACCACGAGTAAAAAAGAATTTGTAAAAAAAATTAAAAGCATTATGTAAAAAGAACTGGTCCTACCAAATAATAATAGGCGATATAAATATCGATATATTAAAAATTCCTGAAAATAATGAAGACAAGTATGAACAAAAATGGATAGATAATTACGAAAACATGTTAGCAAAACTGGGCTACGAAAAAATAGATTCACCAACAAGAGAGGAAATAGTAACTAAGAATGGACAACACCATTTACAACAAACTTGCATTGACCATATTTATATTAAACATGAAAGAGGAGAAACTAGGGGAGCAACATTGACAGAAAAAATTTCAGACCATTACTTTACTATGTGCTGGATGTGGAATATAAAACAATACTTACCTAGAAAAAATGATGGAAAAATAATGCAAAATGATTACACTAAATTTAATCATGGAAAAATTGTAAAGGAAATGAATAATATAAAATGGGATGTGATAGATCATTTAACATGTCCTGACGAAATTTACAACACGAAATTTGTTATTGTGTTATGATACACAATAACAAATAAAATAAAATCTGTATACATAGCAGTATAATAAAAACTAACGTAAAAAAAATAGGAATAAAAAGGAAGAGAATAAAAGAAAAGAATGGATAACAAATGAATTAATAATACAAATAAACTTTAAAAATGAATTATGGAATAAAATAAGGAAAAACAATGAAAAAATGTTTTAAAAACGTTAAAAAAGAAATAAATAAGAAAATTCAGGAACGTAAACAAAATTATTATAAAGCAAAGTTGAAGGGATTAGAACAAAAAAAGAAATCGATATGGGAGGTAATAAACGAAATTACAAAAAATAACAAAAAGGTTAGCATTGATGACAGTATAAAGAAGACGTTTAAGGGAGAATGTACCTCAAAACTGACAAATGACTTTAATGAAGTGTACTCAAAACAAGTCCCAAATCTGAAAGGAAGCTTTAAGAAAGAACACGACTTGTACAAAAGTGGAGACTTTTATAAAAAGATGAGAGCAAAATCAAAAACAAACCAGACTGTAACACAAAAAACAATGTACATTGACTATGCAAATCATAAAGATATAATAGAATTAATCAGTGAGTTAAAAGATACAAATGCAACAGGAATTGACACAATACAAACTGAACACATAAAAAAAACAAAAGAAAATACAGCAAAAGCTATATGTAAACTAATAAATGCAATGATTCAAAAAGTATGGCCAGATATGTTAAAAATTCAAGTAATAAGACCAGTGTATAAAAAAGAATCTGAAATGGATAAAAATAATTATAGACCTATAGCATTACTCTCCATAATTGATAAAATAATAGAAAATTTGTTTGCAAATAAAATAAAAAATTTTTTAGATAAAATAAAATTATTAAATGAAAGCCAGAATGGATATAGAAAAAATAAGGGTACAACTGACTTGCTAATAGACTTGAATGATACAATTACAAAAGCATTAAATGAAGGGAAGTATGTTGGTGTAGTGCTAGTAGACTTGCAAAAAGCATTTGACACTTTTGATAATAATATTTTACTAGAAGAGTGTAAACGGTTAGGGCTCAGAGGGAAAATTTATAATATTCTAACAAGCTACTTAAGTAACAGGAATATTATAGTACAGCTACAGGGCATAAACAAAACAAAATTGAAACAAAATTCGGAGTACTAGGATTACTTTTTTTAATATACACAAATGACATATCAGAAAATCTTGAAAAAACAGAAATATTTTTCATTTGCAGATGATACCATCATAGTTTCAATACATCGCAAATACGAAAAAATGATAAGTAATTTACAACATGATTTTGACATACTAAATGATTGGTTTATTGAAAATGAATTATTCATTAGCAAAGAAAAAACAGTACAAATGGACATTACAGTACCGAAAATGAACAAAAGCAAAAATATTGGAATAATTAAACATTATGGTGACTGTAGGAACTTGGATGGCAAAAATAAAAATAAAATATGTAATGAAAAATGTTTAAATTTAGAAAAAAAGAAATCTACAAAATACCTAGGAATAGAAATCGATTTAAAATTGGAATTTCAAAACGCATATATTACAACTAATATCCAAGATAAGACAATTTCTACCAAAGATGTATCTGCTGCGAAAGATACTAGACACAAAAAATAAGAAAATAGTGTACGATGCTTGGATTGGAAGTATAATAAGATACGGCATAGAACTTTATGGATTTGCGGCGGACTACTTGATCGAAAGATTACAATCGTGCAAAATACGATTATTAAAGTTTTATTTGGCTATGAAGGAAAAGAACAAAAAACAAATGACATTTTAAAGCGAACGAAATATTAAAAAACATAAAACTCAGAGATTATATTATATTAGCCAAACATTACTATAAATAAATTTAAAATCTATAATAAAGAAAAAGAAATAAAACTAAGGAAAAATAAACAAACATTCTCACAACCGACATGGAATAATAAATATGGGAAGAGAAATAGAACTTATTATATACCATGTATGTTTAATGAATTGCTAAAAAAATTGTTATAGTACAACAATTTAAAAGACTTCAAGATAAAAATAAAAAATACCAAGACAAAAGATACATAAATTTTAATAGCTACCACTAAAAAGATAATAAAATAAAATACCCATTGCAATTAAATTAAATAAACCTATAAAATAAACCAGGGTCAAGTGTTGTTAATAATAGCAAAAAATTGTGAATAAGATGCTTTGTATGAACTCACACAAGCTGTATTACAGCTTCGAGGATTGCAATTTGTTTGTAATTTGCTATTGAAATAAATACATTATTATTATTATTATTTTTTTTTTCATATTATTATATGTCGTGTTGTGAAAAGTTGCACAATAATTACTTCGTCGTACGTGTTAACATTGAAATCGATGGCAGCGGCACTCTAGTTTCATCCAAGATGCTGTCAGATGCATAAATAAGTCTTCTTGTGTGTAGTGTTTTGATATAGGAAGAATTATTTAATTGGGTTCTCGTAGGCGATTATAAAAACCTACAGTATCATCTTCGAAACTAGAACTCGAATCGAAACTCGCTACACTACGCCCAAACTCAATTCGATGTGAAAAAGTTGAACACGTACACCCCTATTAACATCCTGAGTTAATTACTGAGGAGTTAAATTGTCATAATTTTGGTCTTTTACGATAATATGTTCGTGAGCACATACAAGTCAAGTGCTTTAAATCCTGTGATTTTTAAAAATCTGTGTTTGGATTAAACAGCTTATTCAGCCAATTGCAACTTTCGAAGCTAAAAATTTGAGCAACTCAAATAGATCAAAAAAAGCTAAAATTGTCCATTTCAAGCAATCCATAACGTATTTAGCGAAAACCATGGTACTACCTAATTCAGAATCACGTCCATAAATATTAAACATACCATGAAACAAGTTGTGGCACTCCAATATTAGTTGTGTTGACATTGACTAGTTTTCAAGTGAGCACAAATAAGCACATCAAATGCTTCGTGCTCTCGTATATTTAATTTAAAAAAATTAAGTTGTGCCGAAATTGGTAGAGCTGAAAGCGAGCTGGTTTCTCGGTCAGGCACTTGGCAGCTCCAATCGTTCTTCGAGCATCATTTTCCGTACTGGTCACTCGAATGAGTACTCCTTTTTACAGTGCATACTTTGCCTAAGACAGATTATTTAAGAATTTGGGGTGTGGCTGCCGAGTAGGGTGGATCAAAAAAATGCTTTTGTAAAATTTCAAATCGTAATAGAGCGGAATAGTTGATCTTCGACTTCCTAATCACTACACCAAGAGAAAAAAAAAGTCTTAAAAAATTGTCATAGGTGCCCACCTGGGCCTAAAGATTAATATTATAAGTCAATGGGAAAAATCGTTAATTCTACAAGAATGACTTTTGACTAGTTTAAAATACAGCTTTTTACATTATCTAATTTTGCACTCGCAGATACCACTAAATAAAACTAAAAAAAAAGCGTTTTTGGCCCATTTTATGCCATAAATTAAAATGAGATTTAGGTACAAAATATTTTCTAAATTTAATTCTCGCTTCATTTAGTGGTCTGAGAGTACTAAATGAGATAATATAAAAAGCTGCATTTTAAACTAGTGAAAAATATTTTTTTCAGGATTAGCAATTTTTCTCATTGACTTACAATGTTAAACTTTGGTCCAGGTGGACACCTCTTAAAATTAGACTTGTTTTTCCTTTTGGGATAGTGATTAGGAGATCGAAGACCAATTATTACGCATTACTACAATTTGAAAATTAGAAAAAGCATTTTTTTGATCCACCCTACTGTCGAGTGACCACACGTACTGTTTCGCGCATGTCCGGCAGTCATGACCATATTTGCGTCTTGCAAAAAAATTCGTAACTCGGAGAGTTTTTTACTAATTAGCACAATTTTTTTTTGGTGTATTAGATGAAAGTGCACTCATTTTGTAAACCAAACTGAGAATAGAAAAAAACAAGTTTTCTTTTTGTGAAAAACAAGGAAAAAAGACTAAATATTTGTGTTTTGACAAAAGTGCGACGCAAGCAGACTGTGACAAACAAAGCTGTCGAAGTCTGAAATAAATACTTCAAGTCAGCTATAATGATAATATTTGTTCACTGTAATCATTTTCTGGTGCCAAATTCTAATGCATCTGCGGTATGTTGCTATCAATAATTCTGTGGTAGTGTTACTATCAATAACATCTGTGGTATGTTACTGTCAATAATTCTGTGGTATGTTACTATCAATAACATCTGTGGTATGTTACTATCAATAATACCGTCGGGTTCAGTTTCATGTTAGGCTTACAACACACTCTCTACGCCATGTTGGCGTTCTGCCATCTAGCGACTGAATAGTGAACTAATATCACCAAGAAAGAGCCTGGCGAAGCAACGGAACACGTAGCCTACTACCCTCCACACTTTTCTATCGAAGTGAGAAACGTGCCAGTACGTTTTTAGGCACTCAGTAACAGTTAATGAAAGCGTACTATTAAGTTTCTGGGATCCAAATGGTTAACAACTTTTCACTTCCGGGGACACTTACCTTAATGTGGTCAAAAACTTTGTTATGTCACTGTTGGAGTATGCAAGCCCTGTTTGGTATCCTTCCGAGATGATATCGAGACCTTAAAATCGGTTCAAAGACACTATACTCAATACCTAAGTGGCCTGCAAAACAAATTACATGGTGAGAGGAATGGCATTTTAAATCCTGAGTCATTGATTGCGTCGAATAAGAGCTGACCTTCCGCTACTTCATGGTCCCGCAGTTATTGATTATTTTGGTTATTTTTTTTTTAGTTCCTCAGACAGTAGAACCCGAAGCCACTCGTTAAAAGTGACAGTAAATAAGATTAACAGCGATTGTCGGAGATTTTTTTTAGCATACCGTGTAGTTTAACCTTGGAACAGACTCTCAGATGACGTTGCTTGCGCTTCAAACTTAAGCCCTAACCAGACTGGCTGCTCGCGGCTGCACGGAGTCGCAGTAAGGTGTAAATAAGACTTCAATATTGGTCCTTAACGCAACACCAACCATACGATTGCAGCAATTTTGACCATGTAGGCACGTAGTCGCGCATTGCTTCGCACGAAATTGTCTTCTGTCTGGAGAGGCCTTTAGCCACTTTCAAACGCAGCCCGTTGATGCATCATCTTTCAAAGTTCTTAGATTATCATCTTAGTGCACTGCTGGTAGTCGACAGTAACATTTCCTATTTTGGCGGTTTCAACGGTGTTTTGATGGTCGTACAGACATGTTATATATGTATATGTACATATATGAATTTCTATTTATTAACTTTTAAAAGACTTTTTTATTTTTTTATTTTACTGGCGGTAGGCTAAACTTTTTACTTTATGAATTAACTCTGGGCTTAGTGACCGATGTTGTTTGTTATTTACGTAATCATACTATTTCTTAAATTCCCTGTACGCTAGTCTGTTAGACCATTCCGACCATGACAATTGGGTCCCGGACATCTCGGTTCACGACAACGGTCCTAAAATTACTGATAGTGCGACATTCGTCCCGTATAAAGTCTAATCCGTACGAAAATTCTGTCCCGCAAATAAAAATCAACTCGACAGAATGGCATGAACCCATTTATGTAAATAAATAGAAAAAGTTGAGCTCCATGAAGTACTATAAAATCTGCTTACAATTTGTTGTGTTATCGCTTACACACCAGCATTGATTTCCAGTTGACAGTAAGTATATATCAGCAGTGGGATAAAAACTAAATCTTAAAGCTTTAAATCTGAAATCCCAAAAGTTTGCCATATGTTTTCTTTAATTTGTAGATGGAGTTCAGTTAAATAGGTAGAGGCACCGAGAAACTCTTTCACCAGTTTTTTTTTATGTATGCAAGCAGAAGCAAAGTAAAAAAAACGACAAGTTTTCTGTTTTGCTCTGCGAGACGGGGCCGCACGTAAACAGAAAGGGGAGGACTGCTAACGAAACGTACGACTTGGAAAAGTTCAAATTCCTTTAACGGTTGTTGCGAACTATACACCCTGTGAAAGGACAACTTTAGACAGAAAACACTTCCTCGATTATAAACTGGCATTGCTTTTGGGACCGAATTGTCTGACGCCCAATCATTACCTTTGTTTTTATTATTTTTAAGTTGTTATGTGCGCCCGCATGCCTTTCCCGTTCATGATCGTACTCGAATGACGCTGCATTCAGGGACTTTAGGAGGGAGGGGATTGAGGCTTAATGGCGCATTGACAGCAAGGTCATTAGCGCCAACCTCAGCCACTTTAGATCAATGGCAGGTCTAACCTTGGTGGTAAGGCGGTCGTATCCTTCTCCTTCCATCCTTCCCTTTACCGGACACGTTTTGTTTTATCATTTTACCAAACCGTTTTTCTTTATTTTTTTTATCAAGGTTGGACTTTAGGGGAACTTGTGTCCATACCTATCCTGTCGCACAATTTGCAACAAACTGATATTTAATCATGTATTTATTTAAAGGTACATTCGTTCCGGTTGTCGTTCCTGTTTGGCGCAGTTTTGCAACCTTACTTCAGACGCGTGTAAATGTTGCAAATTCATTCATTTTCCTATTTTTCCCCTCGTGAGAAACAGTTTTGCTACTTCACACTAGCCTATGTAAATGTTGCAAAAGCTATTTCGCGCAAGATGCTTGAATAGTGAGCAGGTATGTCCTTTTAAGGTAACTTCAACCAGCTTGTTCCTACGATAAAAGAATCGTTTTCCTTATGCTGATTTCACTTATCGTTTTGCATATATCGTAGAATGTACTCTTAACAGTTCCAAAACGACCTTTTTTTCATCCTGTTCCATGAATGTAGTAAAACCAAACTTTACGCTCTTCCAAGGTGCTAAAGGAACGAACCAAGCCACGTTTTCATTTTTTTTGCGCTGCGAAAATTCTCGATCGCTTCTCACTTCGAGCCGGTCAAGAGGGAAGGGGAGGAGAGGGGGTAGAGGTCGAAGGATGGGGGTGGGGGTGGGGGGTGTGATCATTAGAGGGAGGAGTCCCATTAGGCTGTAATTCCGCATACGTTATCACGCGTTCGCCATATATTAAAGGCCGTAATATACAATCTTAGCGACTGACGTTCCAAGTTGAAAAAAGAAAAGTGGCCATAACTCGACGCCTATTTAGATGATGATGCTTTATGGAAATGTTTTCAGTCGTTCGGGTTCTTTGTGTATAGCCTGGCGATCCTCCCCGTGTAATTGAAGTATAAACAATAATGATAATTTATGACCGTTAACAGGTGTTTTTGGCTAAGCCAAATATTAAAGCGATAGCCATCGATGCTGCCGGCGCAGACGCCATCTTGACTTTGCGCGAGAAAATAAAACGTGAAGGTAGACTTAAAGATAATTTGTTGGAAAATAGCTAAATTTTAGGGGCAAACTATATTCGCGAATAACAAGTTTTGTGCGTGCGGTATTTCAAATGTATAAAAACGAGTGTTAAAAACATTAATTTTAAGAGAAATTAATAAAAATAAACACTGTGCTTAACCTATAGCGGTTCAAAAAACGTTTTTTCACTCATTGAAATAAGTACAAGGTTGACATGTTTGTTTTTTAATGATTTACTACGACATAATGACTACGTTGCCTGTTTGCTCATGTAAGGCACAGCAGTTTTCGAATAGCTCGCAGAAATATAACCTCTTCCATACTTTCCTCAGCAGTCGTGTTTGTTGATCATTATAGAATAGATCATAAGTGCATCAAATACGCTAAATAGGTTAATATGCGAAATAGGAAAACTAACCTATTTGCTGAACATACTACGTACCTATCCAACCATCATTAGCCCATCCTGCTATATTAATCCATTACTCCAAGAAGGTTCGGTGTTTAGGGTCGAAGACATGTTCACCAGAAAAAAAAAAAGAAAAAGGCAATCTTATCTGACAAAAAACAGTGATGGTTTTAAAAGTTTCAATAGCAGTTGTTTAAACTTTATTACTACCTGAGTAATATTTCCAAAAATGTATTTATTTCTGTTGGATACACGTTCGCCTGCTCTAGCGTAAATAACATCGTGCGAAAAATAAGTCTCTTATCAGCTGGATGGAATGATCTAAGGCGTATATAGCCTCACAAGACGGGCGAAAATGGCTATGTTTTTTTTGCTTATTACGGGTTTGTAAGTGGTACGTTGCGTTGCGGGCGGTGCGTTTGAGGCGAGCATTTTAGCCGGGACTGCAGTGGGAAAACCAATTAAATGGTTATTAAAGAAACCGACCCAAATTAAAGGTTTGGGAACCATCATTGGAGACTCTTTGGCTTTCAACGGCCAGACGGATTTGATAAAATGAACAGCCTCTTTAAACGACCATAAAATGTGAGCAACGAACTCACGACAGTTGCAACTATCTTCGCATACGTATATTAAAAAAAAATCAGATAAGTAAGGAACGAACAGTTTTGGCCACAGGTTAACTTTGCTGAAGTTGAGTTAGCAAGCAAAGTAAAGACAGGCCTTATTTTTGAAAACTGTTAAATATAAAATACCAATGGGCAATTAATTAATTTCATAATGCAGCCACACAGTCAGCCATTTGGACTGACCTTCTTTGTTCCATTTTAACAAACATAAGAACAAAGGAAAATACATCTGTCCCTCTGAGTTAACTCACACATAACCACTACACCTTGCTTCAGTCTCCAGTCTGAGATGCTGTTCAGTCATTTTCAGCAGTAGTCTAAACAACACCAAATTGGCGAATATTCACGAATGCGAACCCATGTATGGCGTGCGATTATGAACTCACTAGCGGAGTCGCTCGCTTTGCTCGCTCATTCCGCGTCGTCTCGCTCCCCCCCCCCCCCCATTTAATTTGCCGTTCGGTCGGTAGATGGCATCGTATGTTCGCGCTGCTGGCCGTTACGTTCCGGGCGCAGCTACTATCTCAGCGGGGCTTGGCTGCTACTCTTATAATTTGCCGTTCCGTCGGTAGATGGGGGAGACGGCATCGTATGCAGCTGCTGCAGATGCAGATTGCTGCTACGCTGCTGATGGCTGCGTTGCGGACCTTGTGTAATTATATATATAGATTCGAGCTGTAAAGTTGTCGGAGTTTCCATTCCCCTGCTTCTACCGGGTTCTCATCCAATAATAGGCTGCAACCAGTATTACTTGCACGCACTGGATCAGCCCTAAAAGGCATTGAAACTATTCGTATGTTTATTCATAAAAAATTGTTTTCCGTATTCAGTTAACCTTAGCAGAAGAAATGGAAGTTTTGAGCTTTTTTTTTTATCAGTGGATTAGCTTTTCTTTAATTACTATTCATTTCTAACTAATATGAATTAACTAATTATTGCTTTTGCTGATCTGTAATTACACACATTGGGTGATTACATTATATAATGCTGCCTACTCTTAACTAAATGGCAATTTCATCGAAAATAATATGTCCGTTTTCCAGTCTCTTCCATCAATATTTTTACTCGCTCTTAATCTTGACATTTCTACCACCTTTTCCCTCATTCTCTCTCTTTCCTCTCCATCTCTCTTCTTTATCTCAATACCACTATTAAGTTTCGAAACCCGACGTGCTACGGCGATACACCGAAAATGTATCAACAGTGGGCAGCAGTGGCATGCCGACCTTACCATTTTCTAATTGGCAGCGACACACCGAATTTTTTGGAAAAATTGTCAGCGGCATGTCGTGGCGTGATGGCGCATACCTCTAGTTGGTAGTTCGTAGAAGTTAAGGCAAACATCAATCCCACACCGATCATTCACGGAGTTAAACGAAAACTCCGAATTCTGGCAAGCAGCATATTACCATACCTTAAAATATGATTCAATCCATGCATGGTAAGAATTGTTTTATATTTATTATTTATCAATGGTCGTATCTGATAGAATTTGGTAAAATACGTCTGATTTTCTTAATAAGTACATCAATGTACTTCTTGAATTCATAGTTATGATCAATAGTTTAACTAAATATTTCGCTTAATTTACTTCTTTAATTACAAAATCTCCTTCAAGCGTCTTAAAGAAAATCCCATCCATGTGCTGTATTTATGTGAAGTTTTGATGTGCATAAACAAAGATATAAACAGCGTTTTTGGTACTTCTGTTTGAAATTATAGCAATTTGTGTCTGTAATTTAGCCATCATTTTTTTATAGTCAACAGAGAATAGGCAATAAAAAAAGTCATCAGCAAACGTATGTATGGTTTGTTTTTCAATATTGCAGTGAATGTCATTAATATATTAATACCGATTTTTTTTTTAATTTCTTTTTGACTTTGTAAATAGTTTGCAGTTTTCTTATATCCCTGGAAAACTTGTTAAATTGAAATGGAACCTTCAATTTGAAACTTTTAACCAGTAGTTATTATTTTGCACCATTCTCTCAACGGGTATTTTCGAATCATTCTTAAAGTAATTTTGAGTAAGGTTTAAAAATGCTGTCAATGCTACACAATTTTTAAATAAAGCTATATACAGTTAAGAAGTGTAAATTCCAATAAAACTAAAGATACATAGCCTACAATTAAAATAAAACTGAAGTAAAACTCACTTTATATCTAACCAACTTAATGAAACATTTGGTCGGAAATGAAAAAAGCCAATATTTAACAGAATTTTTCATGTTAGTAGAAAAATGTTTAATTTAAGATCATCTGGGAGTGTGTTAAAAATTTGGGGGATGGTAAATTCACTATTTCTGTCTATAATCTATTTGTAAAATTGTGTTGACTATAAATCTGTTTAGTTGTGTCTGTCATATTGTATCCAAATAAAACTTAATTGTTTTATTTTAAATATTGTTTAACCTGTTAAACCTAATTTGCAGACGTGATGCCATACACAGTACAGCCGTATCTCACTATAAATAATTGTTGTGTTATGAACATTCAATACCGTAATATAATGTTGGTATCAATTGCCGAATTCGTGTAATCAAACTTTCGATGTGACAGTTAAACTTCCATCTGTTATCAATAGTAATCCCTAAATATTTTGCTGATGTACAAATTAACATTTCATGACATTTACAAGAACCTTTTTAAGAACATTTTATATCATGAATTATGATATTTTGTTGTTTTTTCTTTCCATATGGGAAGTTTGTATGTTCATAAAACAAGTCTTTTCTTCTCTTACGTATAAGTCATTTAAAATAAACCAATTCACTGTCGCGTCAAAATCACCTAGAAGCATTTCCATCGTGGATGAGTATTTAAACTTAACATATATTAAAATTATATCATCTGCATACACAGTCAGGGAGGAATTTTCGATTACTTCTTCAACATAATTGATGTAAATAAAAAAAACAATAGAGGACCAAGAGTGGATCCCTGAGGAACTTCATAAGAAATGTTATTTAAATCACTTAATTCATTATTTATTCTAACACAACATTTTCTGTCACTTATAACTAATTATTATTTTGTGGATTTGTCCTCTCAGGCCAACTTGTTTATTTATTTGATACAATTTTTGAATCTAGTGTATCGAAAGCCTTTTGAAGTCAATAAGAATTGCACCAACATACTTTGCCTAATTAAGTGCTTCAGTGACAATATCGTTTGTAATTTTAAATGTTTCCTCAGTTCCTTTCTTTTTTGAAATCCAAATTGGTTTTTACTGAAACTGTTAGCAAGGTTTATAAAATTCTGAATTTTAGTTGAGAATGTTTTTCGATAATTTTATTAATTGCAGTTAAGATCGTAATTGGTATACAATGTTAGCACAAAGGATTAATATTTTCCGAGCTCGAAGAATACGGAGATTAAAAAACAAAAATAAAATTATGTTTCAAATGCTTTTTTTTTTTTGCGCTACCGAAGGAGAAAGTAATCTGACGTAGTCGTAAATTAAACTTTCAATAAATACTTTGACTTATGTTAAACCGATGACATATAGCTTCGATCTGTAGTTCTGTATCACTAAACTCCTTTCCATTCAAACCGATTTCGCCTTCCGTAAGTCCTCGTCATCAATCACCATCATCCTTGGATTAGCTTCTAATGCCCGTTAATGTCTATATCTAGCCATTGACATGCCATGTTGTTTAGAGTCGATTCTAAATAACTGTCGTAATAATTAATAACATTCCCAGTTTTTCCAGCAGTTCTATTACCTGACTGCTCAATGTTCCAATTTCTTTCATATATCTACCCGAATTGTCAATTCGCGCTGGTTACAACAAATGTTCGTCGGCGAATTTAGAAAAGCTGCTTCCATTGTTGATCGTCCTCTTAAGTATAGGTTCAGCCACCTTTCCGAGGAGTGAAATATGACAACGTCTAGGTCCGCAGGGCCGAGTCATTGTTGTATCTCTCCGAGGAAAGTGGCTGATAACCTATTTATCACCCAATTTCACGATCTCAGTCCGACAACAATAGTACAGCACGCAAACAACAAAGAGTGAATCGTGCTGACGTTCTTTTGGTCAGAAAGGTCGACAATGAGACAAACATGCCATTGTTGGCAGCATTTTTATCCTTAGAGAAAGGCTTTGTGCTCGTGTTTATTGATTGTAACTCGATTCCAAAGTGACCCATCACCGTTTTTACTCAACGACAAACAGCTTCTTCAGACAACTTCACTTGACATTTTTTTTTAGAAGTTGTTTGAAGGGGCGATTCGGCGTTGAGTTTCCGCGGTATGAACGGTGATAGGGCTTTTCGGAATCGAGTAACAATACAGAAATAAAATCAGAGTACCTTTGTTGGCTAACTGGGTATTAGTTCGTTGTGCGATGATGGGTGCTTTCTGAATCTGGAACAGTTATGCGGTAAGACAATAACCGTGTAATTATAGGACGGAGAGTCAAATGGGCTCGATTAGTGATAAATAAACGTATACTCAATGTGTAATAATTTGGCTTAGGTTTAATTCAAGTTGAAACGATCCACATTTAATAAATAAATTAAAAATAATGAAAACTATGACAGACGTTTGTTTCAGAATTGTTAGCATTACGCTTTGGTCAAGATTTGTGCGGACTGGCGGGAGTGGAAGAGGAAGGACGTAGTGTGTCAAGGGGAGTCGGATGAGTGCTACCCACCAACAAAAGTTTGCACTGTTCAGACTGACGAGGAAAACTGAATCTGTTCTCATTTTTTAATCGAGGCTGTGACGTCGTTTGTAATTTTAAATCGTAAATAACTTTTACAGTTCAGTGTCATAATGTTTTCGTGCTACAAGAAAAATTAAATAAATGAAATGAAAACAGTTTTTTCTCGCTTAAGTATGGCACGCCGTTTTATATAAAAATAAGTGCTAGCAATAACGAAAATACAATTCCCGATATAGGGAATTCTTTTTCCGATATCGGAATTTAATTTGCGATATCGGAATATAATTTGCGATATCGGAATTAAATTTGTGATATCAGAAATTATAGTTTCCAATCGCGAAAATCGAATTCCGGATGTCGGAAATTGACTTCCCGATATCAAAAATTAAATTAGAACATCCGATATCGGAAATTCTATTTTCGATATCGCAAATGCAATTTCCGATATCGGAAATTACAATTTCTGATATCAGGAATAAGTAGGCATTTCCGATATCGGGAATTCTATTTCAGATATCTGGAATTCTATTTCCGATATCGGAAATTCGAATTTGCGATATCAAAAATTGAATTTTCGATATTGGAAATACTATTCTGGATATCAAAAATACGCATGAATTCCCAACTTCGCAAATGTAATTTTGGATATCGGAAATTGCATTTGCAATATCAGGAATAGAGATTTCCAGTATCAGGAATTGTATTTTCGTTATTGCTAGCATTTATTTTTAAATAAAACGTCGTGCCATACTTAAGCAAATCTAGCTCTTTACGGTGCTGTTCTTAATTTTAATAGAGGCTGTAATGTCCATTTTAACATCTGGAGCAAGCATCTATAAATATAAAGGCCATGCCACACCGCACCGTTTTGTCCGTCATTCGGTCGTCCGATGCGTCAAATGTAGCCTGCGGGCACAAGGCAGAGTCTCCGTTGCGTGTCCGACGCCTTTCGAAAAATTTCATATGCTCCGGTGGACGGACGGTTGGAGTAGTCCGTCAGCCAGTCAAAACGCTGAGCGACACACGTGTCTTTCTCATAGCACTTGAAGAAAAGACGGCGGCTTCACACCCGACCATCGAAAACTACCAAAAATTGAAAAGATTACGTCTAAAAATAAGTGTACATAACTAGTAGCAATACAAGCACTCACCCAAATTGGTTTTAGTGGCAAGAATGACCCCAATTCAATGCGTAGCTACAGTTTTGCATTCGGAGGATTACATTCCTTTTCCTTGGGGGAGGTGGGAATAAATGGGTCAGCAAGTGTTCTTGACGGGCAGGTGTGACAGTGTTCCCCATTGTGCATCGTTGCTCTGCCGGAGACGGAGCAGGAAAACGACGATGGTGACGTTTTGGTGCGTACGGGCCTTTAGGCCGGGTTTACGCAACCACTCGCTTTTGTATTCTCGCAGCTAGAAGCTAGAAATCACCTCAAATTCCAACATGGCGGCGGTTTTATGTCTGCCGCCTCGCAACGAAAACAGCAATTAACGTGAGTTCAGAAGCGTTTGGGAAAATTGTTTCGTCATGAGGAATTCTTTATATTATTGGCACGGATTATAAAACTGCAAGTATTTACTCAAACGATGTCGGATTTAGCTAATCCATTTAACGTTGTTACCATGGCAATGTCACCGTTGTCATCGCTAATGAGTTCAAGCTGCGAGAATACAAAGGCGAGTCGCTGCGTAAACGCGCCCTTATACTCATTCCGGCAAAAGTAAGGAAGCGAGTGAAAATCAATTACTGTAAAAACACGTGCAACAATCGCTTTAAAGTTGACTACAATTACGATGCACGTCGCGAATCATTGCTACCTTCCAAACAATGGCTGGTCGCGTGATTGTGGCATTGTGGGCTGGCTATAGGTTTTGACTGATGGACTTTCGTAGTTGAAATAAAAAAAAAAAGAATCCGAGTTTCAGCTAAGAGCGGACAACCTTAAACAACACAACGATAAGGATTTAATTTCGAGGCCCGGGGGGAAAGGCGCATTTCTTTCGTAGATGGAGACTTGGACAGCGAAGTTGAATTGTTTTAAAGTAGGCAGCAACAATCTTTGCATGCGTGAGCAAATGAAGGAAAATGAGTTGCAACGATTTGGTGGTGCGTGGTGCCGACGTGAATTGTTTCTAAGTTGATGGAAACAATCACGGAGAATACCTTGCAGCAGAGGGTAGCTTGCGTATGAATGCTGACTTTTTCAGTGAAACGATTTTTTTTGCATTCAGCAAAACACAAGTATGCGTCTTTTCTGGGTCTGGGTGTACTAATGAAATATTCCCAACGCGACTGAATTTCTTAAGAAGACTAAACACCGGTAGGGGATATTTCCGGGAGACAATCACCGAGACTAACTTGCAATACAGGGCCGGGTGGGGGGAGAGAGCAGAAAAGAAGGGGAACAGGCCAAGGGGAAGAAAGAGGAGGGGCGAGTAAAATTGATGGATCAGTCTACTAATGAATTAAATATTGCATACGCGATTTGCTTTCCTAAGAAAAAATTACTTCAGTAAAACACAAGAACAACAAAATATCGGTGGAAATGTCCCGTTAACGTTGTCCCCATGGGAGGGTATGGCAAGGGAGGGAAGACCAAACACCGGGACTAACGAAATGACCGGAGACAATCACGGAGATTAACTTGCAGTAGGGGCCCGGGGAGGGGGGGGGGAGGAGGGGCGTGTAAAATTGAAGGATTAGTCTACTATTGAATGAAATATTACACACGCAATTTCCTTTCTAAGAAGACCAAACACCTGGGGCAGGCTTAGACCGGAGACTCAATCCACCGTGCAGCATGCACGGTTCCTGCTAGTGATATTCTTTAATTCATAAGTAGGCTTGATATCCAGGCGTGATATCCGATATCACTCCTTTTTCATCTCAGCCCTAAACCATTGTTGCAATGCCGTCGTCGTGTTCGACTGTTAAAGGAGGACTGAGATCGTGAAATTGGGTGATAAGCCTGAAAGGGAATTCAAACCACAGATTAGAGAACGACATCACCACTGTAGGGCTGTCGTTCTCTAATCTGTGGTTCTAACCATGACCCAATGCTTGGCCCAACGTAGCTTTAATATACTGTTTGGGATTGGGTGGACTTTTACAAAGTTCGAACCCCTCTTAAACTAAATAGGATAAATTATAATTCACAATTTTTTTAATGAAAATAATACTTTCATTAAACTCCCTGAAATGTTAATTTAAATGTGATCGCTCATTTTCAGTTGTGGCAAATTCACTACTGTGAGTAGAGCCAAAATCTGCCGCACGGGAGCGTAACAACGCGATGATGCCGGTTACGAAATTCCATCTGAGAAATACATTTCGAAGAAGCGAAGCTTCCTTTTATTAGTTCTGGTTGTATTTATCTAGGGAATTGTCTTGTTTTATTTTGTAAAATATTTTTCTACCACATTGTCTATGATTGATAAAAGTGAGATCTTTATAATAATATTGGAGGCCGGCTAAAAGGAAGGCTAAAAGGAAAACCACTTCTCCCCTCCTCGCGCCCGCATTGAAAATGCCCTCCTCCACTCTACCTGCATGGAAACAGGAGGCAGACGTGAATGGTCGATCAACTCAATAAAGGTTCAATCTGACAAGTCGTCGGGCCCAACAATCACTTCTCCTGTCGCGATTCTTAGGTTAGTTATTGTCAAAATAAAGTTTCCAACGTTTTACCATAATCGCGAGTTCATTAGTTAGTTACGATAATTTAGTTAACACAGCCTTTTGCTTAGTAGTTACACAAGTTACGATAGATTCCATGGAAAAGTGGGGTAACTGGCTTTTGTTTACGATATAATTTAACCGTTTATGTTCACGGTTTTTTTCATCAATTAAAATATTAAATAAGAAAGAAATTGGCTTACTGTCCAAATCCTGAAATCGTCCTGTCTAGAATGTTCCTTTATTACTAAGGAAACACGCGTAGAGATCCATTGTTGTAGCGGCCAAAGATGTTTGACGAGATTTCAGTAGGGTTGATCCACATCGGAGTTGGCCTTTGTTAAGGAGGTTTTTGTATCTCAATGGACGTTAAGCGTGCAGTTAGTTAGTTAAATTCCCGTCGTTAGGGCTGCTAATAATGTATTAAGGGCCGGTTGCACCAACGCCAGTTAACTTTAACGGTTGGTTAAACAGCAAGTTGACCTGCAGTTATCTGTGTGTTTGTTGCACCAACGCAAGTTAAGTGGAAATCGCCGGTTAGTAAGCTCTAACTTTAGTTACATCCTAACTGGCCAACATTCTCCAGTTAAGCAACTTAACTATCGTCAGCAATAACAAACATGGCGGATAGTTCAGAAATCTCTGATGAAAATGTATTGTTTTTCGAGTATTCGGATGATGTCTATCCTGCTGCTAAACATCAGTAGAAAGAGTTGAGCCCATTTGACCTGTACGGCAATCAATTCCGGATTCAATATCGCGTCAGGAAGCATACTGTACTGTACATTCTCTTTGAGGTATTCCTTATATTGACTGATTCCATTGTGTGTTTCATACACATGGCTCGGCCGTCGTCACCGA
>JAHWFP010014510.1:42827-73814 GCA_023313725.1 Lithobius niger | reverse complement strand
TTTCATACACATGGCTCGGCCGTCGTCACCGAACTGGGGGGCGGGGGGGGGGGCGGGGGAAGCGAGGAGGGAGGACAGTCGTAACTTGAATTACTCCAAGATTGATTGTCTTCCGTTTGTATACTTACGTGAATGACGTCTATCTACTTTGTATGCTCTATAAATAAATAGCAGGCTACAATGTACAACAAAGACAAGATGTTGGGTTACAAAAGAACAGCAGGATTTACAATTAAGCATTAATACGAACAAATCAATGTATTACACTTCTTTACATTGCAAAAAGAACTTGTGTACTTCTTTTGGTAGAAATAAAAATGTAGGACTACGTTACACGTAACAAACGTGTTCGTAGGACATGGTCTTCCTTTTCATTCTTCAGTTTCTCCTCATAATATGCGCTTTTTGCTGCATCACAATCAGGAATATGTTTAGATGCTTCTGCCCTAACCGATGAAATATTTGGTTTTGGTGTAAGACTGGGCCTATTCACGGGATGGTCGAGGGGGCCCCTCCAAAGCAAATAAATTTTAAAAACTGCCAAAATTGTTAAAACACGGAGTTAAATTTGACAAAAAATACATGAATACGCAGAAAAATCCCCTTGCGGCCCCCTCCAAGACTTCATTCTGGATCCGCCCTTGGCGGCGGTTCGACCAAGCTGTGCCGGGCATCCTCGACGAAGTCTCTCCACCAGTCCGTTTGGGGCTAGGTGGTGTTTGAGGATGAATCGGGCTGTCCTCAGTCTGCAGGAACAAAATAGCATATAGGTGTGATTGTAATACTACCGTAGACAAAGAAAAGTGAAAATACGACTATCCACTAGTTTTCAATTCAGTGCCCCCCCCCCCAATCCAGCGCCCTCAAAGAAACCAGAGAAACCCACCCAGGTACATCTCGTTCGGCACTTTGCCTATTTTTGTATTATGTTTCCATATTTTGGGTCAAGATCTACGATCAGCACTTTATTGTTATCTGTGAGGTTTGGACCCAATTTACGTTTTTTACTTCCCACAGAACTGTTTTCTATACAATTCGTAGCTCGTGCTGCTGTTTCTGTGGGCGCTGCTATCTCGGATATTACTAAAAACCGATGGGAAATCTTCAGAGGCTTCCGTAGGCTCAGTTAAGGTCCCAGTTAGTTAACTGGAGTTAATTTTGCTTTGCAGTTTTTTGGTGCAACAGAAATTACTTAACCCTTGATTTAACCATCAGTTATATTTAACCTACAGTTACTTAACTGTCGCTTTAACTGGCGTTGGTGCAACCGGCCCTAAGTCTAATAGTTATATAAGTTATTCACTACTCGTGCTGCATGAGCTCGAGAATGTACATATGTAGCATTGTTGAATTGTAATGCAAAATTGAAGGAAAAATAAACTTCACTTCATCGGCTGGGTTCAAACCAGCAACATCTCCTTAACTTGGTCTCCGGCCTCTCTTCTTGGCTAGGGATACTTTTTAAGACTAAATGCAGGCCTACTAGGCCAAGGATTTCTAGGGCTAATTTCGGGCCTAACTAGGACTTTTAACTTTTTCCATCATGGTGTAAGTTCATTGAGTTTGGGAAGTTTGGTTGTTCATTAACATGTGACTTTCTTTCAGTAGTAATTTCTGTTGGACTTTGGTTGGTGTGAGTATGCCCCCACTGCAAACCTAATTCCTCCTTAGCATCTAAGTAGAGTAAGGGCCGAGGATAACGTAGCCTTGCCGTATTAGCTTAGCAAGATAACAGCTACACCTCGAACGGAAACCTACGTAGGAGGCTGCCTAGTACGTAAGTCCCACCTAAATCCCAACCTAACTTGATTCAGTCTAATGGCTTTCTCACCGCCGTATCCGGACATCTCTTCTCCTCGTGCCCGCATTGCAAATGCGCTCTCCCATTCTACCTGCATGCAAACAGGAGGCAGGCATGAGTGGTCGATCAATCTGACAAGTCGTCGGGAAGAGTGCCGGAAAAATATCCCGGATAAATGTCTCGGGAAATGTGTCCGTAAACTTAATTTCATGACCGGCCCCGTGCATAGCATGGGCTTCCTCTAGTAGGTCTATAATTATCTGTATTTGCTTTATCCCCTTTCTTATGGATCAGTCTTATTATTTGCCTTTTTAAGTGGTCTTGACAAATTTTCATTTATCGTTCAAGACACACGCTACTGTGTCGTCCGCCAAGATGATAAACGATAACACCTATCCAGATAAAACATATATAAGCATGGCGACCACTAGACACGTTGTGTCTTTACAGCTAAGGCAGTTTGGCTGTTTCCATCCATCAGAGGATAAATAATAATGCAACAGAAAAGGCTGAAACTTGTTTGATCAGGAGAGGTTGCCTGACAACATAAAAGTTATTAATGACACAGCTTACCGTTTCCTTGTTGAAAAAACGGCTTGTATAATATTGATATTAGCCTAATGTAAACACACGCTAGTGTGTCGCCGCCAAGTAATAGTAGATCAGCCGATTGCAGACATCCGATTGGTAAAAAATTATTGTTGATGAAAAAAAGGCGGCCTCGCTAGTAGACTGTCTTTTAACTGAAACAAGCTTATACCTGATTTCAGCATACTGGTGGAAATTCCCCATGCGATAGAAATCTTTGCAAGTCGTTTGAAATAGGTGTCTTGGGTCCAGTAACGAAGACAACCTCAACACGAAATTGTGGGAACGAGCTCTTTATGGAGAAAAGGTACCCTCAATAACGTTGAGTTGTGTTACTAGTAACTAGTCCACAGGCTCCCATGTTAATTCTCATACTCCGGTGTAATTACAGCATTTTTTGACGAAATTTGGAAAAAATTTCCATAAGCTAAAACTTAGCAGATATGCCCAGAAAGACTCCCCGAGTAACATACTGAAAGTCCCTGAAAATCTCGCTGGAGCTTTCGACGCCATTTTGAAATTACATTGTCTTAAATATGGTACGAACTATCACTCCTACCGAAGGTTTTATAGAGAAATAAATAAAGATAACAAAAATCTCTACAAGAAAGGTCCTTATGATGTTTTCGTTAAAACCAAATAAAGATAACAAAAATCTCTACAAGAAATGTCCTTATGCTGTTTTCGTTAAAACCAGCCGTTGTTTTGCAATATACTGGTTTACTGAAAACGTGATGAATTTTGAAGAAATGGTCGCCGCCGGCTACGAAATTATCTATTTAGTAGGGACGTGGGGTGGCTGAATAAAGAAGTTTCACATCCGCCAACCAATCCCTTTGGTTTCAGTTAGTACATGGGTAGAGGAGTCTAAAAATCCCGAGTCACAATTTTTAATGCCCAACCCACCTCCCCAAAAACTTTTTTTGTTGTTTTAACTCTTAAACGTCAACAAATCAAAAGCATAATGTGAAGCTAAAACGATCAGCACACAAAAGTTATATAAATCTTTTACGTAAAAGCTACTCTTGAACCCCAAAATTGTATTTAAAGTATATCGCCCTTAATTTGCTCGGAGAAACTCCCTTTTTTCCAATTGGTTGTTATACTGATTTTCGTGTTCGAAGTGCTCTTGCGAGCTCTCTAATAGCTCGACGTGGACATGCTTAGGATTTTTTGAAAGATGGGGATCGATTCTTTCCATCAATTCTAACCGAAATTGTTTCGCTCAAGATAGATATTGCCTTACACCTATTTAAAGGTGAAGAGGTAAGGGCGTAGCGGCGAAAGTGTATGGTGATTTTCGAATTCAAAGTGCTCTTGCGAGCCCTCTAATAGCCCAACATATAAACGCTAAGGATTTTCAGAACGGTAAGGATCGATTCTTTCCACCGATCCTAACAGAAATTGTTTAGCTTAGATACAAATATGACCTTTACAATGGCACTTTGAAATGCCATTGTTATGGTTAAGTGCAGCTGCACCTTAAAATAGTCTTGGGACGGTCCCTATCTAACCTAAACAATTTCAGTTACGGTTGATGGAAAGAATAGATCGCCACCTTTCAGAATATCTTAAGCATGTCCATCTCGGGCTGTTATAGGGCCCACAAGAGCACTTTGAATTAGAAAATCACCATACGCTTTTGCCGCTACGCCGCCGCTTCACATTTAAATGAGTGTAGAACGTTCCCTAGCCATGGTAAACGATTTTGGTTAGGATAGATGTAAAGAATAGATCCGCACCTTGCAGAAAGTCCTAGCATGTCCACTTCGAGCTATTAGAGGGCTCGCAAGAGAACTTTGAACACGAAAATCACTATAACGAGCAATTGAAAAAAAGGAGCTTTCACGTAAATTAAGGGCGATATACTTTAAGCACAAGTAAGGGTTTCATGGGTTGCTTTTACGTAAAATAAGTATATCACCTTTATGTGCTGAACGTTTTTGCTTCAAATTATGCTTTTGATTTCTTGACGGTTAAAGAGTTACAGCCAAAAAAAAATCGGTTTTCTGTTGGGGAGAAAGACATGAAAAATTGTTACCCGGGATTTTTAGACTCCTCTACCCATGTACTAACTTAAACCAAAAGTGTAAATTGGTTGTCAGATGTGAAACTTTTTACAGCCCCTAACTCCAATAAATAGATAATTTGGTAGCTGGCGGAGGCCATTTCTTCAAACTTCATCACGTTTTCAGTAAACCAGTAGATTGCAAAAAACGGTTGGTTTTAACGAAAACATCATAGGGACATTTCTTCTAAAGATTTTTGTTGAAGAAAATTTAATTAATTTAATTTAATTTAATTTATTTCTCTATAATATTTTCGGTAGGAGTTCGTGCGACATTTAAGAAAATATACAATTTGATTGGTGGCGGCTAAAGCTCCAGTGGGATTTTAGGGGACTTTCAGTATGTTACTCGGGTAGTATTTCTGGACATATCTGCCAAGTTTCATCTTTATGGGAATTTTTTCCGACCTAAAGTGCTAATTGCACCGACTAAAGACACATCTACAGCTCATTAGGGAAAGTTGCCAGATCTAAATTTCGGCAGACAGGTAAAGCGTCATATTGGGAAGTGTCTTTTTCTAAAATGGGGGTTGAAGCTAGAAGCACGTGGCCCTAAAGTGGCGCGTAAGTGCAAAATTATTGTTGTAACCACTGATTGTATTGCCATCCAACAGTAGATTATAACATGCTTAAGTGTTACACGCTTATCGTTTCAGTACTTAATTGTCAGAATACTTTGCTTTTGCAAATAAGTGGTTCACTAAGAGACAGTATCTTTTATTGCAGAGGTTTGGTCATTTTTTTTACGGTACACGAATCCAAACTGAATTATCTGCCCCACGACGATAAAAGGAACAATTTTGCTGGAAGGAAGATTAGGAAACAAAATACAGATCATCAGCACAGGTGGAACGTTTTCTTTATGGAGAAAAAGTGTCCTCAATAACGTAACACGGACATTTTATTTTATGTAGACTTACTGTTCTTGCAGCCTAGGGTAAGTGGTGAGTAATTTTAAATAGCTGATGGTTAATTAGTTTTAGTAAACTTCGTCTGCCACCAAAATATTAGAACTGTATGAACATTTACCATTCTGTGAGTTTATAGTATATGTTCGTGAACACCATGGTAACTAAATTACGCACGTTGCAACAGAAAAGAAAAACACAAACGGAAGAAAATCTCGCCAGGCAACAATAAAAACAAGTTGCCGCTGCTGTCGTAGCTACAGTTAGAAATGACGAACGTAAAGAAGAAAATCGTGAATGTAAAAGACAGGCTCGGGAGCGTAATCAACAGCTAAATAGGGATTTGGTGAAGAAGGCAAGACTAGACAATCCACAGGCAAAGCGTGACTAAGTGAAAAGAGCCAGGCTGAAGCGTGACCAAGTGAAAATGTACTTATCCATTTACAAGAAATACAATACATTTCGTTCAAAACATACACTTCAATTCAACGGTTCCATTGACATTATTACTACCAAATTAAGGAACCGACCGAAAGGTAAATCAAAAACCAACAGACATTTAGAAGCTACTCGAATAATTAAATGATTAACGTTAACCTCAGCTGGGATGTGCTGATAGAGTGAGCGAAGCAAACGAAAATCAGCATTTAGTAACCAGTGCAAAAAAAAAAAGGGATTGAATAAACTTAAGCATGTGAAACATGGGCATACAATAAACCAAAACGTGTCAATTTTGCTTACGTAAAGGCTAAATGGGCAATGGCAAATATGAAAATTATGAATGAGAAAATTTATAGACTTAAAATTCCTCCAGACAACAAAGGTAGCGGTAGCGATTAGACGTTTGATCCTTTGTTCATTCACAGTCCTATGAAAGTTGTCATGTCAACCCAAAAACAAAACTGGTATAAGAGAATCCGCCAAGTCTCAAAAAAGGATCGGCCTTTCAAAGTAGTGATATCATTCAATCAGAAAAAAGCCGCTAAGGTTTATCTTATTAGCCAAGTTAATCGCACCATTAATACTTTGAATTTTAAATGAAAACTTGAAGATTGCTACCGCTAGTATAGCAATGTTCTAGTTTTCATTAACTTTCAGAAGCTGCTACACGTACGTGGAAATACATGGAAATGACTTCTCAGTTTCAAACAATTATGTAAAGATCATACGAATCCTTCAGTCTTAAGACATGCATGTAGCTTACATGTGCGTAGCTAGATAATATACTGCTCAGTCTTCCAACATTTATACAGGTAGAAAGCCCCACTTTGTGTCAGTCAGCTTTACATGGTTTGATATGTATTTGAGTCTACACAGATGAGCTGGTACTAACAGATGATCTCTTCTGCTACAAGCAGCTTCATTGAAAGCCTGTGATTTTTTATCCTTCTGCAAGCTACAGAAAATGGATTTGTCTTTGTAACAACCATGAGGAAACAACGGAGAATGGTAACATTCACAGCTAACGGGTTCTTTCTCAGTTTATGGAACGCAGCATAGAAAAGGTATTTTGTGACCACTTTAGTCCTGAAAACTTATACACCCAGTGGATCTAGCTCCTCCTTAGTATATAGACCTTTGTGCTGATTCGTGCTTCTCCACCTACTTCTTGCCTTCCTTCAGCAGTTACATATGTACATGTAAAGGCTTAGACACAAAAGCAGTTGAATTCCTCTGATTTCAGATATTGCAAAGCGAGAATACATTTTATCAGCTGTAAATGCATACACAGAAAAGGTCTCACTACTTCTAAACATTCAAAGGCCAACACAAACTATATACTCTTTCTCTACAACAACTGTTCAGCAGAGAGGATCTGGCTTCTCCTTCTTAAAACACCCATGCTAAGTACCTGGTTCATTCTGGATGTTTCAACACTTCAGAGAAAGAATATGACTTCTTTTCAGTCTTCATGAAGAGTCTGGCTACGCAGACAGGGTCTATCACCCACTCATGTTGTTAACACTTGTACATGTAATATTGCTCTTTTTTCTATCTTTTCTAATGACAGGGTTAAATGATTCTGCTCCTTAGTGCACGTGTGACTACTCTAGCCTGCAGGATCTGTGTCTTCTTCAGCCATTAGGCACCTATAAAGCAATTCCTGGGTCTTCTTCGAACGTTAAGACAGCTACAATACAGGATTTGAGGTCATCTTCAGCCGTTGAGAAGCTGCAATACAAGATTCAGCTCTTTTTCATCCATTAGGCTGCTACAATGCAGTAACCGTATTTTCTGAGCCATTAGGCAGCTACAATACAAAGATAGCTACTTAATAGGGTATTTTTCAGCCGTTATGCAGCTATGGGGCATTCGTTAGCAATTATGTCCAGGACTTCTCCATCAATTAGTCTGCTACAATACAGCCAACTGGGGCAACTTCAGCTCTATAGCTAGCGTATAATATACGAAAACGTATCCTCTTTAGCCATTAAGCAGCTACAATACAGGATCCGGCTCTTCTTTAGTTGTCTTCTTGTACCATTACGCAGCGACAATATAGAGTACGGAACTCCTTCTGCCATATGCAGCTACACTTACAGGATTATAACTCTTTTACAGCCGTATAACTTCAATGTATAAACCTGATAACATCCTTAGTATGTTTGATATTTGGTTGCTGCATGAAGTTTAATATTGCTTTCAGCCTATGAGTTACTTCATCCATCACCTACTATTGCAGTGAAACTGATCTAAGGGCAAGACGAGCTGATCGCATGATCATACCGTGTCTGTACTTCCTGCATGTACTCCAAGTTTGTAGTACACTAGGACACATGATGCCGTAGTGGCTAATTACGTCACAATATCTTACAATTTCTAAACAATGGAACCTGGCGTATTTTTTTATTAGACAAAACGGGATCTAAATTCGAAGTCCTTTAATTATGTTGAGACATGGTTTTTGTAAAAGCAACGGTTTAGCAGAAAATGGCAAAAATGTGGTTTTCGTCCAAAATTTGATCATTGACCTTGGGTTGACCCCTTAAGCTACCTTTCAGTCAGAGCTGCCATACCCAAAAAAATTCAAGAGTAGTATTAAGGTATGATGCGCCACATTTTAAACACTTTTTCTTTTTGTAAAAGCAACGGTTTAGCAGAAAATGACAAAAATGTGATTTTTCATCTAAAATTTGACCTTTTGACCTCCGTTTCAGCCCTTACGTTACCTATCAGTCAGCTGTCATACCGTGAAATGTGAAGAATAGTATTCAGGTATGATGCACCACATTTTATACACTTATTCCCATAGATGGAGATTGGTCAGCTATTTTTTGGTTTGGCTCACGGCTAAAAATAGGCACTTCCGGTTTCCACTTCCGGTTTGAGAAATTCAGTTGGCCCTACATCGAGATTTCATTAGCATGCCTAAATTAGCATCTCTGCCAAATATGGTGCTTTCCTCACTAAAATGCAGAAGTCACGCTATTTTAGTGGCTTAGCTGCCCCACTATACTGGCTACTGGTAATGCGGTGAATAAAGCTGGTTCTTAGCTCATTTTACAGGTATTGCTCTGGAGATGTGCCCTATTCATAAGGTCTCTTCTAATTGGTTAAGAGGTTCAGGGGTTACGGACCTCTAAACGATCAAATTGATTGTTTTACATTATTTTAAACATTGGTATTATGCGCCAATACCAAACTGAACATTAAACAAATCCGTGCGTCTGCAAGGCGATACGGCAATACTAATAAGAAATACTAATCATTTGCAAAAAGGTGATGCTATCCTCAAAATCTAACGAAAGCCAACAACAACAAAAAAGAAATGGACCAGAAAACTTGTGTTTCCGTCATATAATTGCTAAGAAAAAAAATGGATTTCTTCAATTTGGACCAAAAATATCTGACATCTACCCCAAAACAAAACTTGTTAAGGATTCCCACCAAGCGTTTCGGCCGTGTGAAGTCGTGATATCAAACGCCAAGCTGTTTCGCCAAGCTAATTCCACCGATTAAGACTTTAAACGTTAAATGAAATAATCGAAAATTGCGCAGTAAGCAATTTTCATTTATTTCATTTAACCTTCAAACTATTACTCGGTGGGATTAGCTTGGCGAAAGAGCTTGGCGTTTTATATCACGACTTCACACGACCGAAAAGCTTGGCGGGAATCCTTAACAAGTTTTGTTTTGGGGGAGTTGCTGGCTACTGGTTACTGGCTACTGGCTACTAGTAACGCTTTTTTTTTGTATAACGAAAATAAATTCTTCCATGCGGTGAATAAAGCTGGTTCTTGACTCATTTTACAGGTATTGCTCTGGAGATGTGACCTTTCTAATTGGTCAAGTGGTTCAGGGGTTAGGTAGCTTCAAACGACCAAGTTGATTATTTTACATTGTTGTTATGCAACAAAGCCAAACTGAACATTAAATAAATAGGTGCGTTTGGAAGGAGATACTTCAGTATTAATAAGAAATACTAATGAGCACGGCCGTGCTAATTAGAGTTCGTTTACGCACGAGAATTTTCAGAAAATGGACAGGAGGAGGAGGAGGCGGCGGAGCTAACAATGTCAAAATGTAACAATGTTGCAACATGTACAATGGGGTTACAATACGCGAGGCACACAATATCGAATTATAGCTCATTCGAACAAGATGCAACAATAATTGGGTGCCAGGAAAGTGACACTGTCGTTGTTTGAGTTACATAGCTCGTTGTGGAGAACCAAAATTAAATGGTTTTAATTTTTTCTTAAATCTTCAAGTTTAAACCGTAGGGTGCGAAGTCTTAAATTTTGAGACCTACGACCTCAAAATTGGGCGGCGACATGACTGAGTGACTTATTTACTTCTTCAATTCGGTCTTCGTAAGCCAGTTGAACTGTTTCCGCGATTGTTTGCCATGATACTGCAACAATTCAGAATTAACTACTTACCGAGATGACACATGCTAGTGAGTTGCCTTCAAATAATAATCATGGGACAAACCTTGGCCAGAACCTGAACATAAATATGCATTACTAATGTTCCGTTTTTTCGAAAACAAAAATCGGTGGACAGTGGATACATGATAGACCAGACCGTAGCAATTACAATAAAAAGGAAGTGAAAAAAGCCAACAAATTAACTGAACAAAAAATGGCTTCGCCGTTTAGAAAGAAAAACATTAGAGCTCTTATCCCCAAACTCACAGCCGTGAAGGCACACGAATAAAAACGGATTAGAGTTCACTCGAACACAACGAACTATAATTTGAACTCCAATTCGCAAAACGTAAACCCACAAACACACAAAATAGACGCCATAAACAGCAAAACGCTACAAAATTGAAAGATAAAAATGCACAAAATGAACACGTAATTACTCAAACGAACTAGAAATAACCACCTCAAACGACCTTCAAACACAACTTACACAGGCAAAATACTGCCTTAACTAGGAGTCTACTTGTTTCACAATAAATGCACTCAAAATACACATATACCCAATCACACGACACAGACTTTCTTTCTGACATAACCATTGATCAAAAACTGTCCTTGTCCCCTGGTATTGGAGTTCAGTTTATAGTTCGTGTGAACTCTAATCCATTTTTATTCGTGTGCCTTCACGGCTGTGAATATGGGGATACAAGCTCTATTTTTTTTCTAAACGGCGAAGCCTTTTTTTGTTCAGTTAATCATTTGAATAAAGGTGACTGCTGTCCTCAAAATCTAACGAAAGGCAAAAAAAAAAAAAAAGAAATGGACCAAGAAATTAGGTTGGTGCTAAGAAAAAACATTGGAATTCACCAATTTGGGCCAAAAATACCTGATATCTAACCCAAAACAATACTTGTTAAGCATTACCGCCAAGCTTTTCGGCCGTGTGAAGTCGTGATATCAAACGCCAAGCTCTTTTGCCAAGATACTCCCACCGACTAAGACTTTAAACGTTAAATGAATAATTGAAAATTGCGCAGTAAGCCGTTTTCATATATTTTATTTAACTTTTGAACTATGATAGCTTGATGTTTGATATCATGACTTCACACGGCCGAAAAGCTTGGCGGGAATCCTTAACAAATTTTGTTTTGGGGTAGATATATTAATTGACATATACTCATATGGACGTATTTTTATAAGTGTTGTTAAAGTTAATAGTATATCAAAAACCAAAACTGGTAAAAGAGGCCGCCAAGTTCCGAATGGTTCGGCCCATCAAAAGAGTGATATCAACGGACCAAAACATTCGCCAAGTTAATCGCACCGCTTAATAGTTCGAAGGTTAAATGAAAACTAGAACATTGCTAATTTCGGTAACAATGTTCAAGTTTTCATTTAACGTCTAAAGTATTATTCGGTGCGATTAAGTTGGAGAATGTTTTGGTTTGTTGATATCACTCCTTTGAAGGGCCGAACCATTCGGAACTTGGTGGCCCCTTTTACCAGATTTCGTTTTTGATATGATGTCAGTCTTTTTTTTTTAATTGTGTATTAGACTCAACTCCACTACCGTGCAATAAAGTGGCATGTCAACAAGAAATTGGTTTTCAACAATTTGTTACTATCCTTTGCCTATAGGTCGACCATTCTCAACTTGGTCACCTCTTTATAGGTTTTTGGTTTGGTTTTAATTTTGTCGTAACTTGTTTTATTTCGTTAGTTTTAGTGTGTTGATATCACTACTTTGAAGGGCCGAACCACTCTCAACTTGGTGGCCTCTTCACCAGTTGCTTTTGTTTACTTTGCTTTGTTTTTAGAGATGGTTTTTTTTTCGTGAATTGGACGTGAATACAATTTCTTTGGCCACGTTATTTAGATTCATCGTGCTACACTAGTATGTGTATAGGCACGCAAGTCAGTATACACGTTGTCATTGTCCGGAATTTGGCTGTCCAATGAGAGACGATGCCGACAATACTAACAATGGTTATAACAATATTTTCGTACTTACGCGCCATCCCACTCCATCCTTGTTACACCCCAAAACTCCAAACCAAAAAGGTACGCAGTTCGTATTGTAGCCTACTGCATCCATTCGTCCAATTTCATAGCTGGAAGCCTTCCCGTTATCTCGGTATCGATGAATAATCACCCTATGGAAATTAACATGCGGATGAGCAGACTAGAATTAGCTAGTTAGCTAGTTGCACATTTTCAACGTTATTGAGGGTCAGATTTTGCATTGAAAGCAGCTTAGCTGGCATTCCTACACGAGTTAATTTTTGTCAGGTGGGTCATTGCTCTTGATTTCAACACAATTTAAGCTTTTGTACAGCATTATTATTTTTCCTCAAGTACCTGAATTGTGCCGAACTATGCTTCGAGATATGACACTGACGCTATGGCGCCGCGCTACAATGGTTTACAACCTCGACAATTGAATTAATGTGATGTTTGTAGTGATGATTGTTGCCTAACTTGGCGCGACAAGCTAGCGTGTGTATAGATTGAAACCATATTACCCTGTTGCCGTGTATTTGTCAAATCATTTATTATCTAGACATACGCTAGTGTGTCGCGCCAAGTTAGGCAATAAACATCACATCAATTCAATTGTCGAGGTTGTAAATCATTGTAGAGCGACGCCATAGCGTCTGTGTCTTATATCTTGAAGCATAGTTGGGCACATTTCAGGTACTTGGGGAAAAATAATAATGCGGTACAAAAGCTTAAATCGTGTTTCAAGAGCAATGACCCACCTGACAAAAATTAACTCGTGATACGTGGATTTTAAACTTGAAACAATGCATTGCATGCGTTGCATTGCAATGAAAATCAGCGTTTGTTAACCATAAACAAACACAAGCCACTGTTTTATCAAGTGCGTACAAAAATGTAATTGAAGAAACGTGATTAGCTGGAGGATGAGCATACAACAGAGACCAAACCGTACCAATGTTGCCAACGACACATCCAACATCACTCGAGCTTTAGCCAGTGTAAAGTGTGTGCAGAAATGTGAATGAACATGCCACAGACAGAAGGCGGCATCTATGGAAGAAAATGTAAATTATTTATCACAGCAAAAAAGCCATTGCGGATGCATAAACGTTGCGCACTCTCCATTTACGTGCGATAATTTCACGGCGTGCAAAACACGGGCTTTGGCTAGTTTTGTATATTGCGCTGGCAGGTATCTTCTTTTCTCATTAAAGATGTTTTAAACGATCCTTTCATGTAGCAATAAATCGTTCGAATACTTACAGGATACCGTAAAATAATGTTTGTTTAGTGCTGCAACACCGGGAACTCCGCAAGAAGAATGACACGTTTTTGTGCGTGCTGCTAACACTAATCAGCGCCTTGAGTACAGTGTGTAAATGTAGTTTCAGCGCGCCTAACGCGCAGTTTTTGACAATTTTGGATGACGTGCTCGTATGCTGTGCTAAAGCGAGCCTTAAGCCTTATAGAATAGATAGTAGGAAACCGTTCGCGTACAAAATGAAAACTTAATAAGCTCATCGAATCACATACCGTGCTGCATTTATAGAGGTGACCCAAGTGAGTGATCTCGTGAACAGCACTAACACAAAATCTAAAATGTGCTGCAGAGAAGCACACGTTTCCTCCTTTTCTTGTTTGTACTGCCGACCATTATTTTCAAAAGCAAGTTGCCAATCCCACCGCCATCTTCTTTCACGATGGTGCAAAAGCGCGCATGCGTCGGTGTGACGTGTTTTGGTGTGGCACTGGGAAACATTCCGAAGTGCGCCGTGAGTAAATATTAACACAGCGAGGAGCTGGCTCGGTGAGTACCTTGGGCCACACCCACTCCTTCGCTCTCGCGTGCGAAGATTGACGTATGGTCCGGCAGGTGAGAGGTTGGCGCCTGCTTCGCTAGGCTTTCCTTCACCCTCTCCCCCTCCCCTCCCCTTGGCCCCAGCCACCTCCTCCACTAACGACGTTGAAAATTATTGTAGCTGCAGAAAAATGATGTTTCTTGCACGCTCTTTCTCACCGAGCCTTCAATGAGCTTTTAGGCTAACAGGCAATTAGGGACGGTGTCATGACATGCCAAAATGGCAGGAGAAACAAATAATTACAAGCAATAGCCCCCTTTTCTGTAAACTTTTTACGCTTCCTGCTGCATTGGGATGCGTGTGAATGTATGGATAATAAAACATGCTTAAAACTGCGCATTTTAAGCTGCGGAAAAAGAGAAAAATAGTAAAAGAAAACATCTTCAAGCGAAAACGAAATCTAATCGGAAATGTATACGTTACGCCGCCTCCTCACAATAATTATTGGTATGTGTTCGGTAGGTGCCCATCTTGCACCTTATTGCTTTAAATGAGCGGCCCCTCGCATTCAACTTCTCATGGTGCTAGTTTAGTTCGCTTCTGTGGAGCTCTCAGTAGTTACATACTGCGACTCACTGGTGACTCACTAGTGAACCGCAATATGTAACTGCTGTGAATGCTGAATACGAAATCTTTAAAAGTGGGGATAAAGGAGAAAACGTACTTTTTTAATGAAGGCGAGATAATGAAAAAAAAACAACGTTTTTATGAAAGCGATACACCAATTCAAAATGTTTTCACCAATTTTAGTTTACCCCCAATGGACGCAATGTTAGTTTTTCATTTTTTGCCAGGGTCAGGCAAATGCCCGAGTTCGTTTAGTTTTCTTTGGCATTAGTAAACCTATACGTTTCTGGAAACGTCATAACTTGAAAAAATGAAAAAGAAAAACGGCCATCTTGGATTTTCAAAATGGCGTCCTGTTTTTTTTTTTTTTTTTTTGCATTGCCTCAGCTCTTGGATTGCTTGGAATCATGTTTGCTGTGTGGTAATCTACGGTTACTGAGGCAAGGATTCCAATGGTAGTAATCAGATATTAACACAGCTGATCAATGCGCAGAGAAAGGTAGCCATTTTGGATTTTCAAATTTGTAGCCGGTAGTATAATTTTTTATTGTTTTTATTTTTTAGCTTCTGAATTACCTAGGACCATGTTTCTTGCGGCTAAATCTATATACAGGGTGTTCGGAAATTGGTGTCAAATATTTTGAGGGTCCGCTGTGTGATCAAAGATAAAAAGAAAAAGTCATATAAACATGGGTCCGGAAATGCACCAGTCTTTAGTTACAGCCCCCCCAGGTTTGGGGTAAACAGTTCTTAAATACCTCGTAATGATTCACCGTTTCCATTCCAAACTCAGGATATGTGCCATATCATACCTGGTATTTCAGTACTTCATAATACAGTATTGGGTCGCACAACTTATCAGAGGGAGAGGTAATTTTCTTATGGGGGGGGGGGGGGAATCAAACGTGGGGGAAGAGAGGAGTAACTGCTTTGGTCTTGTACTTTAATGAAACAAATTGTACATGCCAGAAAAAACATATCGTATCACATTACTGTGTGATTGAAAACAATCGAAAAATGAAACATCATTAAGTAACCAGAAGATGGCTACTCAAAGTTTTACTGAGTATCATTGCATTTGCGGCTCTGCTGCACTTAAAACTACAAAGAATCTGAGGTGGAGATTTACCTCCAAATCAAAACCAAGTTTATGCGATGATTTTTGTGGAAGCTGGAGCGTTAGACAAAGGCAACAAACAAACAAACAAATAAGCAACCAAATTCAAATGTGTGGGTTGAGTACAGTAATGTTGTTCTCGCCGCTTCGGCCAATGAAACAAGTGATCATCCGAATTCTAAGGATTCCCCCACTTTTACGTTTTAAGCTTCTTTGCTTGAAGAGTAGAAAACAAGCACATTAAATCCGTCACTTTTAATGGCGAGGATACCCGATTGATAATGTTTGGTGCTCTCCACAGAGATGTACGTACAGTAGTTGTTTTTTTTTTTGGAGGGGGGGGCACAAACTTGGAAAACGATGTAACCTACTTGGTCTTTACACGTAATGAAAGAAAGTACAGTACTACTTTCGATTGTTTTCAATCACACGATGTGTTTTTTCTACAATTTGTTTCATTAAAGTACAAGACCAAAGCAGTTACTCCTCTCTTCCCCCACGTTTGATTCCCCCCCCCCCCCCATAAGAAAATTACCTCTCCCTCTGATAAGTTGTGCGACCCAATACTGTATTATGAAGTACTGAAATACCAGGTATGATATGGCACATATCCTGAGTTTGGAATGGAAACGGTGAATCATTACGAGGTATTTAAGAACTGTTTACCCCAAACCTGGGGGGGCTGTAACTAAAGACTGGTGTATTTCCGGACCCATGTTTATAGGACTTTTTCTTCTTATTTTTGATCACACAGCGGACCCTCAAAATATTTGACACCAATTTCCGAACACCCTGTATATTGAGGCATGTCCCAATAGTGCAGTGGCTACTCGGACCACTGCAGTGTGACTGACGTTGGCGCTAATGATTTGGCTGTCGGCGCGCCATCAAGCCTCATCCCCCCTCCCCCCGATTACCTATCAACTCTGTGGATCAATGCCAGTGGAAAAGGTTGCCCGTTTGAATTTTTAATGCAAGCAACTGAATTTTAAGCTTCCATGTTGGGTAGGTTACAATTCGTTGCTCTCTGAAAGTCAACCAGTCACTCGGGTTGGAAGTGGCACATGAAAGTCAACTCTACATACTGTGATTATGCAGACAATATGGTACCTGGTAGTTGTTTAAAAACATCCTGCAGTCACTTCATTCGACATGGCCCTTTAAGAGAAGGTCGTTCTATGGTTGCATGCCAAACCAGAACTTTACAATGGTTCCGTGACTTGTGAATTGCACACCACCATGGCTACTTTGAGAGATATTGGCACTTCCACATAGCATTCAGGTATAGTCAGGGAGTAGTTGTAGGAAATTTGTAGGGCTACTGTGCACAATTTGCTAACTTTGATTTTTCACTAGGGAGTTGTGGTTTACATCTCAAGGAATAGTTTTCCACACGCTGCCA
Source organism: Lithobius niger (assembly GCA_023313725.1). Taxonomy (NCBI): domain Eukaryota; kingdom Metazoa; phylum Arthropoda; class Chilopoda; order Lithobiomorpha; family Lithobiidae; genus Lithobius; species Lithobius niger. The sequence goes on along the minus strand of JAHWFP010014510.1, from coordinate 56,632 downwards.
CCTTGGCAATACGCATAATGTATTAGACCAATGGCGCCCAATTTTGCCATTTCGCCGATTATGCAAGAACCGTTAGTGATACACAAAAACGGTTGAGATAAAAGTTGTTTGAAATAATGTAATATACAATGTCTTTCCCATACATTTTTTTTTCATATCGCTTATGGTTTACGAGAAAAATGGATTTTAGGCCATTTTCGGCCATTTTATGGCTAATTTAATGCTAATAGACGTCTCAATTTGTCAACTTACAACTTTCAACTGCTGCTGCGTCGTTTCTAATTCAGGTGGATGTCTCCAATTAGCTTCTACGACTGTTAGGTACCGACCTACGCTCGTCTTACTAGTGGCTAGTGTTACAGTCACCGTTGGATTTTTCGCTCATTTTCAACTTTCAACTTCTATTCTGACGTGTATAATCTAGGTAGATGACTTCAATTAGATTCATACGAAAAGTGGGAGTGTCTTCTTTGCGCCAAAGTTCGTTGAAATGGTCTACGACTGCTAGGAACCGAGCTACTCCCGTTTTACTAGGGGCTGGTATCAAAGTCACCGTTGAAATTTTCACTCATTTAGAATTTTCAACTGGTGCTGACACGTTTCTAATTTAGGTAGATGACTCCAATTCGAAAGGTGGTAATGTCTTCTTTTCAACAAGGGTAGTTGAAAGCGTCTACCTAAATTGAAAACGTCACAATAGAAATTGAAAGTTGAAAATAAGCGAAAAATGAAACGGTGATTGTGATACCAGCCCCTAGTAAATCGTAGACCCTTTCAAGTACCCTTGTTGCAAAGAAGACATTCCCACCTTTCGAACGAATCTAATCTGAGTCATTTACCTAAATTAGACACGTTACAATAGAAGTTGAAAATTGAAAATAAGCGAAAAATCAAACGGTGACTCTGATACCAGCCCCTAGTAAAATGGACGTAGCTCGGTTCCTAACAATCGTAGACCCTTTCAAGTACCCTTGTTGCAAAGAAGACATTCTCATCTTTCGAATAAATTAAATTGAAGTTATCTACCTAAATTAGACACGTCACAATAAAAGTTGAAAGTTGAAAATTAGCGAAAATTCCAACGGTGACTCTGATACCAGCTCCTAGTAAAACAGATGTAGCTCGGTTCCTAACAGGCACAGACTCTTTCAAGTACCCTTGTTGCAAAGAAGACATTCCCACCTTTCGAATGAATATAACTGGAGTCATCTACTAAATTAAAACGTCACAATAGAAGTTGAAAGTTGAAAATGAGCGAAAAATCCAACGGTGACTGTAATACCAGCCAATAGTTAAACTGGCGTAGTTCGGTTCTTAATGCTTGTGGTAAACTGCTCCGTTCCGTTCCGTTCCGTTCCGACGACGAAGAGAGCCTCTAGGGCCACCGTAGTTAGCGAAAACAATGTGTGCTGGGCATCCGTTGCAGTCAGTCTCTAACTACGATGGCCCTGGAGGCTCTCTTCGTCGTTGGAGCGGAACGGAACGGAACGGGGCAGTGTGCCACAAGCTTTACAGTCGTAGACCCTTTCAACGACTCTTGTTGCAAAAGAGACACTCCCACCTTTCGAATAAGTCTAATTGAAGACATCCACCTGAATTAGAAACGACGCAGCAGCAGTTGATAGTTGTAAGTTGATAAATTGGGACGTCTGTTAGCATTAAATAAGCCAAAGAATGGCCGAAAATGGCCTAAAATCTATTTTTCTCGAAAACCATAAGAGGTATGAAAAATGTATGGGAAAGACATTGCAGATTACAATATTTCAAACAACGTTTATCTCAACCGTTTTTGTGTATCACTAACGGTTCTTACATAACCAACGAAATGGCAAAATTGAACGCCATCTTGGCCATCTTTTGGCCTAATACATTAAATGCGTATTGCCAAGGTGGCAATATGTGAAAAACTATTTCTTGGTATGTAAACAACAGCTTCCAAGTGAAAAATCAAAGTTGGCAAATTGTGCACAGTAGCCCTAAATTTCCTACAACTGCTCCCTGACTAAACCCCTTCTCTTCTCCCCTCCTCCTCCTCTCCCCTAGTGATTCCGCCGCTGGTTCAGTCAATAATTAAAGGAAAAAGGAAAATGAAGCCCAGTGTTTCCGGAATTTTCATTTGCAGCTTGCATTTTGTCGGTGAATATAAGTTCCCAAAGTAAAGTCATTAACACTATCTTCTAACACCCACGAAGGACAAAAGGGCATTAAGCCAATGTTTAAACTGCAACAAAGCCTTATCCTATCCAGACTAAATTACTAAAGCTCAGTCTGCAAGTGATTGGTTACTTCGAACGTCTCTACCCGCGTGCGAGAAGTGGACTCGTCGTCCTAGAGTGTCTAACAGCTAAAACGGACTTAATGTCGTAATTGTTCGTCGTAACAGTTTATCATTGTCCAACCTGCAACATGAAATATGCATATTCGCCATTTCTGGAATCGATACCTTAAAACAATCGAACTTGCGCAGCCAATCATGCCCTGGAGGAAGTAATCCATAAAAGAGCGTAGTAAGAAGTTAACATTTTTCTGTCTAAATTTCATTGTCCAATACTGTACATGACTGATTATTTTGTACTTCGTTACAGTTCAGATTTTAGTTCGTCCAGGCTTTTACAATAAATCTAAGGACCAGGGTTGATTGTCTAAGCCATTGTTGCTTGAAATCTTTGGTTGAGACATGGAAAAGAAACGAAATTTAAATTGCGTGGTCCCTAATTTTAAAACCCTCCCACGCATTTATCCTGACACCTACGTACAAGCCCCAAAACAACAAAAGGAAAATGTTCAGATCACCATGATGCATCTGCGTGTAAACTTTAAGCTGTGTAGGCATTCCCAATTGTCCACTAGCCATGAGCAATGAGTCTATGGGATTTAACATGGGGCCAGCATAGTTACTAGTCAGTATCATAAAAACTACGTTATTGACCCACCTTTCTCTCTATGAATGGTGGACACTCATCCTTTAACTTTTTTTTATATTATCCCTGCACCTCTCCCTTACATTTCCCGCAATTTGAAAGATTTCTATCACATTGGGATTTAACCTCAACATGCCAAAATATGCTTTTAGGTGCTTACATTTAACAGACACAGTGAGACCGCCTTTTTATCATTGACAATCAATTTTTTTTAACACTCGGATGTCTACATTGGGATGGTCTACTGTTTCTTGGCGGCGACACACTACCGTGTGTCTAGATTAGTAGAGGCGGTAGCCTTTACTGCAAGGTTTGACTTCAACCTCCCATGTTAAAGCCGAAATTGAGATGCTTAATTTCTCTGCGTCTTTCAATATTTTCCACTCAAATTTAGTATATAATCTTTGTTGGACTTGGTCAACATGTGTACCAACTTTAATTATTTTTTCGATTTGTCACATCAGAGACCTGGACTTTTTCTTTTTAGTTTCTTGTTCTTCTTCTTGGCACGACACGTTTCTACCACGCTCTCTACAGATCAAACTATTTGTCCTATAAATCTGGTTCCTAGCTCATTCTGCAGGTATTACTCTGTAGATGTGCCCTTTCCATAAGGCCTATACGAATTGGTCAAGTGGTTCAGGGGTTAGGGAGAGAGAGAGAAATGAAATATTGTTGGGGCCACAGCCCGTAGTTACATGCCCGGTCTAAACGAAGTGAATAATAAACGAACACAGCTCTAAACGACCAGATTGATTGTTTACCATTGTTTTAAACATTGTTATTATGCAACATTGCCAATCAGCAAACGCCAGCTGCAAGATGTAGACTGAAGATTAAAGTTTTTTTTTACCATATAGGTTTGTGCAAACCGTACAGAATATTAAAGCAAGCTAATCTAAACTGCATGGTATGCTAAAGTAGCACGAATTAGAAAACAAAAACGAAATTGTTTGATGCTTAAGGTAAGGTTTAACAGAGCAAAGGAACACAAATAAACTTTCCTGTAAGGTTTCAGAAACAGCAGTGTTGCTGTACCGTTTAGTCCACGTGAAAGCTTACTGCTGTATCAACCATCATACACGTAAATACAATTATAGCCAAAACCCAAATTTCAAAACTTTTTATGCCCAAACAAGCGAAGAAAAATGTAAAGCTACACACTCGATTACTTTCTTGGCCAAATTTTGTCAGTGTTCTTCAGACACATCGTCTACTTTCTGTTCACCACCTTACTGATGATGCATTATCATTTTTCAAGATTTTGAAGCATTTTGCCAAGCATGGAATTCCATTATTACTTTCCAGGACATTTCCGAGTGTTCAAGGACTCGCACGAACCTTGAATTACCTGTAGAGCTGCGCTAAGCACACTAAGACGATGCAGTATCTGAAACCTTACAGGGAAATTTATTTGTGTTCCTTTGCTGTTTTGACTTCGGATCAGTTGAACTTTATCTTCAGCATCAAATGATTTCGTTTTTGTTTTCTAATCATACACGGCGATAGCGATAGCGATAGCGACGGCAATAGCGATAGCCGTGTATATACAGGGTGGGGCAGAAAGGACGGAACACCCTTGGCAATCAAAGATGGTTAATGTTAGGATAATGAAACTTTGCATGGAATGTAGGCGAACGGGGGGCCAACTAACCATGAATCGAACACTGACCTTGACGCATATTTTCAAGGTCATCGTGATGCTAACTTTTTAACTATGCTTCGTAGAACTCCAGTTTAAATTAGAAACTTGTAGACATTGGCAAGGCATGGCCATTGCAAAAAAAACAGAACGAAATTCGGTACGCTAGTTTAGGAGTTACGAAAATTGGAAGCATCATTTTGTTGTGCTGACCGAGTGGCTTTCCTGCCAAACAGTGAGTGTAAAATTAAGTCCAGTGGGCTCAACACAATCTGCTACATCACACGTATAAACAGAATGGTGCTGCAAACTACAGCATCTTATGCAAGTTGGCATAGTTTAGTTACCGTGGGCATCTAGAAATGAAACTAATGTTGTTCCTCCCTCAAGTTAACATTTTTGATTTTGTTTCAGAGCTGATCACGGTTAATAAATTATGCCAATTTGCGTATGCTGCCAACACCATTACCTACCAATACAATGCATGGTGTACGAAAGAGCCTGACAAAACTGTTTGGCAGGAAAGCCACTCGGCCAGCACAACAGAATGATTCTTGTAATGCCCGTAACTCTTAAACTAACGTACCGAATTTCGTTCTGTTTTTTGCCTTGGCCATGCCTTGACACTGTCTACAAGTTTCTAATTTACACTGGGGTTCTACGAAGCATAGTTAAAAAGTTATCATCACGATAACCTTGAAAATATGCGTCAAGGTCAGTGATCGATTCATGGTTAGTTGGCTCCCCGTTCGCCTACATACCATGCAAAGTTTCGTTATCCTAACGTTGACCATCTTTGATTGCTAAGGGTGTTCCGTCCTTTCTGCCCCACCCTGTATATGATTGAAATCCTCTCTCCAGCAAAACTAAAACTATTAATTTCTCCGTTTCTACTCAATATATTTCGCCCAAACTTGGCCAGGTAGTAGATAGCAACTTTTCCAAACTTTACACCAACTTTTATGCAATTCCGTGCAAGAGTAAACTTAGGAAGCCACACGTAAATTTGAAAACTGTTCACTTCTCGTTGTTGTTGTTCTGCTTCTTGGCTGACACGGTTTCAGAAAAAAACTACTGCACCTACCTAAAATCTGAAACATGATCTGAGCCAGAAATTTCCCTGGGCTTCAACCTTACAGGGACCACTTTTTCAATTGGTCGATCCATTCCGGAGTTACGGGACCCTAAACGATCATTTTGATTGTTTTACATTGTTTTAACCATTGTATTTAGGGAACAATGCCACTCAGCAAACTCCAGATTCATTCTTCGTCCACGTGTTATGTCTTTGCTAAAAAGTTGATTGTTGAACGTTTAAAATGAAAACGGGCTTTAGGGCTTCGGGCAGATGACCAGGTAAAGGATAATGACCGAAAACCGCGGGCATTCCTAAACAATGTCCGAGGGCGCGCAGCGTCCCGAGGGCCATTGTTTAGGAATGCACAAGGATTTTTTTTTTTTTTTTTTTTTTTAGGATTTCGGTCATTATCCGACTTAATGCCCATTACGGCGAAGAGCTCGTTCCCATTGTCGGCTATTGTTGGCAGACGTTCTACGCTTTGAAAGAACGTGGTATTGTTACGTTCTTGAAATAACGGGCCATTGTTTTACATTATTGGTAAAGATTCGAAAATAGTTGAACGTGTTGCGGGAAACTAAAATTCTTGGTCGGCTACTGATGATCAAAATGCCTTATCGTATTCCGTGTTTGTGCTTTTCGATGTGCATGTTTGTGCGTTGCGTGGCATAAATGAGGACAAAACTTTAACACAAAGACAACAAACTTTTGGTAGGTCAAATGAAAATGGGCGAGAATACCTTGAATACATATTAAACGTTTCAAAAATAAATCAACGTGGGTTAAAACATATAAAAGGAAAGAAGAAAACAAGCCGAACAGCTATGTGATCTAGGGACGAATTGGGTTGCTAGTTTGAATCCGGGTCATGCCACTCCAAAGGTGGCTCACTGTACTACGTTAATTCTAGTGTATTATTTTTGCTGTTTGGCTTGTTTTCCTCTTTCCTTCGTGTAATTTACATGAATTTCTGCTTATTTATTTAAAACATATAAAAGTGCAAACTAAGAGAGTCAAAGCATTTTCTCTTCCCAACAAACCTTCTCGTTGTCCTGGCAACGTGCACAGAATGAATCAAAATTATTGGCCCGAACATGCAAATACTGAGGTTGTGTATTTTTGCCCCCAAAAGAAATACAGTAATTACATTTTGTATTACAACCGCCCCGTGGGTAAAAATATTCCGGGCAACATCGTCAAAAATGTTGAAACAGATGCCGATTGCTAAGTTGTATGGCTAATTAAGCAATCACAACATTCGTGTCAGCAACAACTTTGTATCGACCCAACGTAGAAGAGCAGCTCATTGTGCAAACAACTGGCCACCGTAACTTGAAATCCTTACAACTGTACAAGAAAAGTAGCCGTGGTATGCAAGCAAATATCATCGGTATTTTGAACGTCGTAGCAAATGTATCAGGCCGGAGTGTTACAAATGAAAACCCGGTCAAACATTTGGTGATTAAAAACTGTAACCATTTTATAATCATTACGTAGTCTTTTGTAAATGTAAAGGCATTGTAATGTAGTGCTTTGCTACTTAAAACGTGTTTTTTGTTTTGTTTTGTTAAAATAGGCTGTTTTTCAAACCCCGGGCATTCCCTAGGAATGCCCGCACTTTTCCCGCCTTCAGATGAAAGAGCGGGCTTCCCGGCAACAATGGGTTTTTACATTGTTGCGTATTGTTTCAGCTGGGCTTTCCTTCGCCGAAAAGGGCATTAAGAGTGGTTAACGCTCGTTGAAAGAATCAGTGTTTCAGCTAAACGCATATATTCTTAAACCAAACTAAGCTGCGTGGCAGCTAAAAACGATAGAATTGCGTATTTATTTCGCAGATGCAGGCTTTCAGAGATGAGTTGAATTGTTTCAAAGTGGCAAGCAACAATCGACTGCATGCATAAACCTTTGTAGCGCGACGCCGTAGCCGTAAAAAAGGTACACGGATTACAAACAAAAACGTCAAGTATGCCGTAAAAAAGGGGGATATATGATTGAATTTTCACTTGTTAAAATGAACACGATAAAAATTCATGATTTTTAATTGAAATAATAAAATGTACAATTGAGAAAATTCCATCTGTTTAGGTGTGTTGTGCTTTACGTTTTGAATATATGATTGGTAAAGCACAACAGCACCTAAACAGATGGAAGTTTCTCAATTGTACATTTTATTATTTCAATTAAAAATCATCAATTTTTATCCGTGTTCATTTTAACAAGTGAAAATTCAATCATATATCCCCCTTTTTTACGGCATACTTAACGTTTTTGTTTGTAATATAGTTTTATACCGAATACGCTACGACAGAATGGCGTATTTATTTTATAGATGCAGGTTTTCAGAGCTGAGCTGAATTGTTTCAAAGTGGGCTGCAACAATCAGTGCACAATCACAGCATGGGCGCGTGTGTTCACACCTTTACAAATGAAAAAAAAGCTACTTCCAACCTCAAGGCATAGAATGAATTGGGTTTGGTGTAAATTTAAAGTTACATTAATTCCAGTTTTTCCAGTTTTCATTAGGGATTACAAAAAAAACACATCTAGTGAATCGTAAAACAAGCGGCTACAGCGACCGCCTAGTCGCACCGGTCTTCTGTACAGTTGCTCCACTTCCAATGTTCAAGGCGCACACCTCTATCATGCACTACAACAGCTATCGCTATTATACTAATCTAAAAGCATGTAGCAAACTAGCCATCACAATTGCCGGTTAAAAATGTGTTAGTTTTTAGGCCTATTTTACATTATAGGCGTAATTGTCAGCTTTTAGGCCTAATTTTAACCAGCAATTTTAATTCGTAAGTAGCAGCTAACGGAGATATGAACTGTATAGTAAGCCTATTCATTTTTGCAACACGGTGCACCTACAGGCACACAGTTACAGTGTTACAAGGTAACGCGCAACGTAGCCTCTACAGATCAGTGGTAGTAGGCGAGAGAGATGCTGTTGACGAAGCCAACAGCGACTCGTAGCAACTTGACGTTGCCATGGTAATATGATTTTAGGCCTAATTTTGATTTTTAGGCCTAATTTTAAAAAAGCAGTTTTAATTTCGTAAGTAGCAAATAGGCCTAATGGAGAATTTGGTTCAACGGTAAGCTTATTCATTCATGCAACAATGCGACGAGACTTTTAAACGAAGCTAAAATCCATTTGTTTTTTATTGAGTGTTACCTTAGGATTTTAATTCGACGATCAAATGTTATTATTTAATTTAATTACGTCGAAGAAGTCTATTAGCTATGAGGAAGTAATGATGTTATAATTTGCCAAGTTATTTAACTAACTTCTCACACTGAATCTAATTTTGTAAACAGTGGTCGTCATTATCTAGTACCGTTGCGAAGTTGAAAAAAGCGACGGACGGACAAAGTCGTTGCAATAGTCTTCTCAGCCGGTACAGAAAACTAAAAAAGGGATATATGATCGAAGTTTCACTTTACTTGTTAAAATGTACACGGATAAAAATTTATGATTTTTATTGAAATAATCAAATCTGTAATTCAGAAAGTTGCTGCTGTTTAAGTGCTGTTGCGTTTTAACAATAATTTTTTTGACTAAACTTGACCAGAGAGTAAATAAGTACATATACCAAAATATACTAAAAATTATGTAATTCTGCGCAAGAGTAAAAGTAGGGTGCCGCACCTAAATTTGAAAACTGTTCACTTGCTGTACTAGTTCTTCTTCTTGTTCTTCCACCGTTTCAAAAAAAAAAAAAAAAACTAGTGCACCTATCTAAAACCTGAAACATGATCTAAGGCAGAAATTTCTTGGTCCTTCATTCTCAAAGAGGTGGTCGAGCTATTCTGGAGTTACGGGATCCTTTATTGTTTTACATTGTTGTAACCATTGTAATTAGGAAACAATGCCAATTAACGCCTGCCGCAAGGCATAGACTGAATAATAAAGAAATGCTAACAATGCTGGTGAGCCAACAGTTATTGACCAGCATTATCCTTATTATGAATTAGTATATTAACACTCGGCGTTTGGTGTCAATTTAAAGTAACATTAATCCACCCAAAACCAAAAGTGTTATAAGAGAAGCCGCCAAGTTTCCACAAAGGGTCGGCCTTTAAAACTAGTAAGATCATTCAACCAGGAAAAGGCGCCAAGATTAATCCTATTAGCCAAGTTAACAGCACCGAATAATAATTTGGACGATAAATGAAAACTTGAGGATTGCAGTTACACTCCACTTCAGGGCTACGTGATTCTATCTGCAACCCCCATTTTCGAAAAAGGCACTTTCCCGTACGACTCTTTACGTGTGTACCAAAATTTAGATCAGCCAGCTTTCCCTAACGAGCTGTATACGTGTCTTTATACCCTGCGAGAATTAACATTGGAGTCGTGTCCTTAGCTAGAGGCCAGTAACACAAATCAACGTTATTGACAGCCCGTTTATTCCATAAAGGACACTTTCTAACACTTTAATGTTGAGGTTTTTTTCGTTACTGGACCCAAGACACCTGATTCCAACGAATTGCAAAGATTTCTGTCGTATGGAGAATTTACGCCAGTATGCTGAAATCAGGTATAAAAGCTAGGATAGCAAGTTTAATCCCCCCCCCCCCCACACACACACGGTTACTTACATAATCCTTTCAAAAAGATTATTTGGCTGTAACTCCTTAACCGTCAATAAATCAAAAGCATAATGTGAAGCAAAAACGTTCAGCACACAATTATGGACAGGAAAAGAGCTATACATCTTTTATGTAAAAGCAACCCTTGAACCACAGAATCGTATTTAATCCTTCATTGGCACGATCGCTCCTTTTTCACTTGATTGTTGTAGTGATTTTCTTGCTCTTACGAATCCTCTAATAGCCCGAAATGGACAAGCTTAGATTTTCTGAAAGGTGTGAAAGGTGTGTGTGACTGCAAGGGCTGGAAATGCAACTGCGACTGCAATTGCGAAGGCAACCACAACCGTGACTGCACCTGGGGGGCCTAGTCTCGACTTGATCGTTTTCAAATCGCATGCAGTTTTATCAAAATTCATGTGCCATGATTTTGGCGCTCTTTTTGGTCAAAACCGCACGCGATTTGAAAAGCGCAACTCGAGACTAGGGCCCCAAAGCTGTGACTGCAAACGTAACTGTGATTTTATCAGTGGCTGCAAGTGCAAGGGCTGCTGCAACTGCAAGACTTTGACTTGGACTGCAACTGCATCAAGAATTGTGACTGCGAGGACTGGGACTGCAACTGTGAAGGAAACCGTGACTTATCTTAACTTATCTGCAGCTTAGACCAGGGCTGTGACAGCAAAAGCGACTGCGAATGCAAGGACTGTTGCAACTGTAAGACCTGCTGTGGCTAAACTACAATGGTGGTGGGAACAGTGCCTGCACCAGGGACTGTGACTGCAAAGGTCAATGTGACAGTGACTGCAACAAGGGCTGCGACTGGCTGCGCCATCACCTACTGTAACCACGGCTGTTACCAACCTTGATGCTGAGCATGAGACTACAACTGCAGTGGACTCTGCAAGTGTGACTGCTGGAACTGTAGCAACGACTGGAATTGCTACTGCAAAGTTGACTTTAACTGTAACAGGTACTGTGACTGCAAAGGCTTCTGTGTCTGTGACTGCAACTGTAACTAATTGCATCACCAGCTATGACTATGATTGTGACTGTCCTGGATGCTGGGATCAACGAATGTGGAATCTGCAATTGACTGGGACTGAAGGCCGACCGCCAACATCTAGCTCCACCAGCACAGCACTGAAGCTGCAATTTTGACACTAATCGAACATGAACGTAGGCCCGATGACCCGCCATCCTAAGCCCCACATCATGGCCCAATTCCTGCCGAACCACCAATCAAAAGACGAAGTTAGGTGACATCGACCACTCATCGAACATCGATCATCTGTGTAGTAAGCAAACCACCTGCTACCACCTGGTATTCTGGTTTGCACCAACACCCAACAACAATTTGGCCGATGAAATGATGACCAAAGCATACAGGTTGACGATCATTGAGTCTGGGAATTTTCCGACATGCTTCGTGGAACATCTTTCTCAAGTTCTTGTTCCAAGGAGAGCCAATTTGTTTTTCCGATAACATTGCCGACTTTCCGACTGTGTCCGCGTTTCCATAAATCCCAGGAAGGTTCATGCAGAAAATGTTCGGCACACTGCCACACACTGGATGGCCATAACATAACAGGGTAGACAATTGCATCACAAATCATGGTCGTGCCCCAGCGTGAGGCTTTGACATTGAAATAAATTAACAGCAAAACTTAGACAAGTCAAGTTTCGACCTCCAAAACGAAAACTGATTGACAAGGCACGGAAGTGACGTCACCAAGCATGGGTGAGATTATCACCTGGTGGTGAGGGCTGCAAGATACGCGATATTATTTTGTCAGAATTACAAAAGAGGTAACTCGTTTTGGGCAAAAGTGTACAGGTCTAACGAAATAGCTAAATATAACCGGAAGAGATTTGGATACTAGTGAAAATATGGGTATCTAAACATACTCTTTTTGGTTATATGTATATAAAAAAAATAATAATGAAAATAAAATAAAATATTAAAAAATGAACAATTACGAAATTTCGAGACTGTTACGAAGAACGTCTACTTAATGAAGAAGAAACAAGAAGAAAAAATTAATAGCAAACAATCCAACACAAAAACTACTTACATTAAGCAATACTGGTACATAAGAATCATGAATGCACACTAAAAGAATATTATGTTTGGTTTGCATTCCATTAAAGACATGTTGGTGTAGTGAAAAAAAATAGCGAATTAAATCAAAGGTTAGAAGTTGGTTTAATACAAATTAAAAAGCGATCGATCATTGGCAAATATTGTGGGACGATAAGCCTGATCCCGGCTCGTGCCCTCTTCATGTTTCCCCCAATACCGGTCTGGTGTGACTGGTTGAGTGTAAAGTTTGTAAACTTTACGGGTATAACACTAGTGTCGATCTAGATAAGCCGTTGTTGTAGCAGTGCATGCTTGCCATTGCTTAAGGGGATTGTTGTTTAGAGCTTGACGTTGTAAGGAGTTATGAAAGATATGTTGTGTATTGATCTCTGTTAGCGGCTAAGTGTGGCTTTTTCAGAGACTGTTGTTCTTCCGGCTGGCAATTGTTGTATCCAACGTTGTATCTCTTTGTACCGTGGTTATTACGGTACTGTTTCTTGTGTTTTTTGGGGGTTGGGAGTAACTCACGTTGGTGAGTCGTGTTTGTCAGGACTGGAAAGTGAAGCCTGACGGCCATTTTGAAGGACTAAACGTGAAGGAATTCAGAGGACTACCGAGGCGTAATCGTCCTGACCCACAGTATGGAACACGTAAGCAAGTCATTAAAAAGTATGTCCACAGCTTAAAAGCGGATAAAGACATTGTTTGGGACAGAATAACGCAAGCCGTAACCAACTGAAAAAATACCCAAGAGATGTAACACGATGTGTTCCGTCCCACACTTGCCATTATCCCCCGAAGAATAAATAATAACTTTTGGACCCAACATAACGTATTTTCCTCCTTCCCAGCTTATTATAACGCTAACGCTTTATTGGCGCCACGGACCTTATGATCAAATTATAGTTAGCCTAGATGCCGTGGATCGATAGTACGCTCTACTACCACGGGTTTGGAAACGCTGTATCATCACGTCTTGACTCGCGGGAACTAACCGTCTTGCGCCATAGTCAATAGATGGTACGGAAACAAGATTCTAACGTTGCCGCGGTAAAACGCTCCGACAAATTTTGTTGTATTTGCTTTTCTATCCTTGAGATGCTATGTCAATACTCTGTATTTTTAATGAATGCATTGCCGGTGAATTGTCGTAGTTGTCACAATTTATTTTGTAAAAATCCACTATGTACTAGCCAGGGTTTCCGAGTACTTAATGTGTACATTAATGCATTAATAAGCGAAAAAAGTAAAACTGGCTGTAACTATGATGAATTTATTCACTTTGCTTTTAGGCCCACCATCAAGCTTATAAGTCAGGGCATTCATCTGCCCATTACTTTGCATTCCACTCTGCACTCTAACCTCATCCCACTTATCAAAAGGGTTATAGCTAATGCTGTCTACTACGTAACCAGATGTCCACTGAAGAGAAAAGCCTTATAGTGTCCGCAGCCTATCTTGAGTTCGCCCCAGAATGAACACAAA
>JAHWFP010014510.1:30928-42427 GCA_023313725.1 Lithobius niger | reverse complement strand
TTAAACTGTTGGAGTGGGTTTTCGTTACAGAATACCATTCATGAGTGCGAGTTTGAGTCGCTCAGGGTCAGAGTCAGATTTCGAGCTACAGAATAATGCCATTGGTTACTCAAGTACAGTTTGGAGTCAAGTCCAGTCCCGATTCAGAAGTGTTCAGAAAACGGGCCTAAACTCGAATATTTTGTATTTTGAATCCTTTAAACACCACCATAGGTTGTACGGTGAGCTCAATGTTAAGTCAGTTCTTTATCCGGTGGTTACGAAAAATGCAGATAACCAGAGCATTTTGGTGTTGCTTTTAGTGAGAGTTGTGCGAACCGTACTGAGCAGTTACGAAAACTCGTCATTGTAAGTATGGGATTATCAATTTTAACCCATGGTTAAAGTTTTGGTTATGAAAATAACCCACTGTGAGTAAATGGACATTTTTAGAATGGCGCAGTGTTATTATGAAATTAAAAATAAACTACCAACCACCAGTAAAAAAAAACAAAAAAACCCTGAGAGCACGCAATACTAGTTTAAACTTTAATAAAATAGTTAAAATGCTATTCATACGCTTTATAGTCAAAAACGTTTAATACGATTTGTAGTCAGAACTATTACTATGCTCAGAAATTACCCCCAGAAATTCCAATTCACTGCTAATTTCTCTTCACAGCGCAAACTACCTAGTATACAAATAAAAAATTTACCAACATACCAAAGGCCTACTGGGACTGATGCGGGGAACACAGCTTCAATCCCAGTTAACCTTGCAATGCACTACCCTTAGACTGGTTCTCTCTCAGTTTCATAGAGGAGTCTATTCTTTAAAGTGTAAATAATTCTTTAAAAAGAAACTATCAGCGTGATCAGTTTTAATCGTTATTTCATTCTGCAGTTTACCAAATATGCTCTAAGGAATGTATTTACGAAATTCTGGCGTTATTTCTGGGAAAGAGGAGAAGAGTTTATGTTTTGCGTGGCTTTCTTCGACGAATAATCCTAATTGGTTCCTCTGACTCCTACTTTGCCTCTTCGGAAATGTCCTGAAGCCATGCAAATAAAAATAATAGCGTTTGCCTTGACTTATTGGTTACCATGGCTCTCAAACGCTCTAGTGAATATGAAAGAATAATTTCTTTTAACCTTCGAAACCATTTAGTGGAACGGAGCCCGAGACGTCACGTGCGCCCATCACTTGATAATGAGACAGGCGCAAAGTTTGCAAACCACTTTTCCAGAAGGTTCCCTGCTGCGTCGCGCCCTCAAGAGTGCGAGGGACAAGTCCGAGCAGAGTGTCGTTGCATGTGTGAATAGTTCGTGAACGCCAACCAATGCTGAAGTCACTTTTCCGTTGTTTGTTCGTTAATAAGATGTCATTGAATCCTCGAGCTTGGAGTCACCTGTGGTTCGCCGGTTAATTGCGTGTCATTCACTACTCGACGGGGGGAGGAGGTTGGTGGCCCCTTCATTACCCTATAGCTTGGACGAGTCCACTGCGGGGAGGTTTAATTGCCTGCCACTCAGCTCTGCGGGAGATCCACGGCGCTGGAAACAGCAACAACTCTCAACCCTTCTAACCCTCGTTAAAGTATGTTGACCGGTTTGCAAGTTCCGTCAAGTGTCCGTTCATTTTGTTGCTAATAATTTCTTAGCCTACGACTGCATTCATCTATTGGCATAAAAAAAATTTTCTCCCTGACGTGAATGTTAGGTGAAATTAAAACCACGTAGCTTCAAATAAATTACTCAACAAAGATTAGGCATTTCGAAAAAAAATTATCATTCGAAGAAATATATCTAAAAGAAAGAACAGTTAGGGTATGTGGTTTAATTGCTTTGCAAATACAGCTTTCCTGTTTATAGAACACCATTACTCTAATCGTATGATAAATGGAGTCTGGGCCGACACCCAACTTACCCGCAAAGCATTTGTTGAATAAAACATTTGATGAACGAATATTTTGGCTGGCTGAGGTAAACATGACCTAAAGCACACACAAAATACAATAAGACTATAAAACCTCAAACACGAAAGAATTCGAATTCAAATGCAAGTAATACACGATTACTGATAAGTAGCAAGCACAGAGCGGCATATAGCATACTGGCAATACCGATAATCAATTTAGAATGACATCATCTCTAGGTATTAGGTAACCAATCAGCGCGAAATACGTGTTGTAACTATTTTTAACGTCAGCCCAGGTATAGCCCATTTGGATGGACAACCACAATAGAGTATGTACTAATGTCTGATACGATGGTTTTGTTATTAGAAGTATGCACATTTGATTTTGTGCTTACTATGCTCGACGCAGCTTCGAATCTATTCCCAGCATGTACACCTGTTTTTTTTCTCAGTTTTGGAACATTTTCTGACACAAATTTATTAGTAATGAAGCGAATTTAAACCGCACACGGATGCTACGACAGGTGTTCGTTCATAATTTATTAGTACTTTTAAGCGAACCAGCAATTTCTAATCTTCTCAAAGTATGTACATCTACCCAAAACCCAAAACTACAGTTTGAACAACTAAGTTGTAAAAAGTCTCTGTCTCGCAACGCAGTGATATCATTCCGAAACGTACAACTGCCACCACCTTCCTCCTCCCAACGGGTTACATTCCCAAGTTGAGTGTTGCAAATTTGGTAGCTGCTTTCCTTAACGGTACGAAATCACTAGGCTATCTGCAAGGCAGACACTTTTTGGAAATTTTACAGTTTTAGTTTTAAGTGGATATTTAGTTTAGGCTGTTACTTTAAGAACAGAAATGAAAAAAATAATATTTGTTGGTAAAGAGGATTTTAAACAATTTCTAAAGTGAGGCAGCGCAGTGATTTTATGGCTTAGTATGGGCAATAAGAAAATGGCCCGCTCCACGCAATCTGAATGTATATTAGGCTGGAGCAGGCCTTACACACCAAAATATGTAATAGTAACAAAACTGCATACAGTGAAGCACTTTTCACGACCATTAATAAACCTATCAATAAAATATGCTGAAAATTACTACAGTAGTTCCATACATCATCCATGACAAATATGTTCTATAACAAAATGTCGAAAATCCAACCGGATGTAGATATACGGCTCACTTCCAGTGAATAGTGTCTATCACGTAACTCATAAATCGTTTAACCAATAGGTCTCAAATTTTACAGGCATATTCTAGAGACCATTCACGTCAAATGATATCTAATGACATTTTGCTGTAACTCTACCGGAAGTGGTAGTAAATGACAGTCCTGGTAGGATTTCTTCGCCAGATGCATAATTCTTAAACGGGTTAGTTGGTAGGCTCCAAATTTTTCACATGCCTTCCTTATATTTTTGACAAATAATGTTCTGTAACAAAACGAAACAACTACCGGAAGTGAATGAGTATACACGTCACTTCCAGCAAATAACTGATGACATAGCTCCCTTATTTTGCTGGATCATTCAGCATCATGGTAAAATAATTCCGAAGAAAGTTAATTTTCCTTACATTTCAAGCTGTGATGAAGCAGGGGCACTGGAATTAATTAGATGATTATGAAACGAATTACAATACACCGGGAATTGTGTGCAATATATCAATAAATAAAAGTAGATTCATTGCATTTCCAAAAGCCTGTCATAATTCTGACAACTCCATTAGTGGTGTTAAGTTTTACTTGATAATAATAAGAAGTTTTGTGCTGTTGATTTGCCACCTACCATAACACCAGATGGATGCATTGGAACACAACAATGTTTTTGAATCCCATCAACAGCAACAATTCGAAAAGTGAAAGAGCAAGAAAACTAACGTCAAAGAGAACATGTGCAGAAGATGAGACTTTGCAGAGCCCATCTCCCAAGACCTTCTGGGACAGACAAAACGGCAATAAATTACGGGCTATTAAAGGCGATGTCGAGGAATGGCACTCGCTGTATCGCCGTGAAGAGGTGGTGTTGGCCCGTTTATGCATTGGTCACATTCATATTACTCACTGTTTCCTTTTGAGGAGGGTTGTCCCTCCTGAATGTCATTGGTGTCTACGACTTACGGTACCACACTAGCTTGTTGATTGTCACCATCTTGATGGTGTTCATCGTCGTTTTCATCTTCCGCGAGACATAGCGTGTCAATTAGGCAATACGTCTGTTCTTCTGTCCGGAGTTTTTCAGTTTTTGCAGGAGGTTCAGATCTACGATGAGATCTTGATGAGATCTTTACTTTCTCTGTAACGTGTGGTGCAGTGGCGACCCGGACCACTGCACTGTGACTGAGGTTGACGCTAATGACCTATCTGCCGACACAGCATTAAGCCTCAATCCCCCCTCCATTGTCTTTTGAATATATATCTGCAAAATTTTAGACCAATCGATTAAACGTTTTAGGAGTTATGTGATAAAGACTATTTATTTATTTTCTTTCAGTTGGATTTTTGGCATTTTCTCGTAAAACATTATTGTCCTACTGTATAAAGTTTCAGCATATTATAATGATCGGTTTATTAGTGGTCGTGAGAAGTGCGTCAATGTATGCAGTTTTGGTATTATTATTGTTACTATATTGTTACTATTATTGTTACTATATTGTTACTATTATTGTTACTATGTTGGTACTATATTGGTACTATATTTTGCTATATTGTTACTATATTTTGTCTAATACCACGGAGGAGCGAACCACGAATTCAACATTCAACAACACTGAAGCAAGCCAGCATTCAAGCCTCTTAAATGTCTTTACTTCAATGCAATGGGTCTCACCAACAAAACTGATGAATTTTGTGCTATCGTTTCTTTAAACCCTCCCGACGTCATCAGCATCACTGAAACACGCTCTTCTTCGTCCATCCCATCCAATGCGTGCAGTATTTCTGGCTACAATTTATTTCGAGCTGATCGGCTCTGCGGCGGTCATGGGGGAGCTGCTTTCTTTATCAAGTTTAGCCCCTCTGCTATTATCACCAGTTCTGAAGATGACCCTACTGGTCACTGGGGGGCAGTGTGGTGTATCATTCATCTTTCACAGACTAAAAAGCTTGAGATCGGTTGCTACTATTGAGTTCCAAGCAACTTTCTTCCTGATCACTGGGACTTTTTTTATGATTTCCTATTGAACTCTAGCGCCACGACAGAAATTCTGTTCTTATCATGGGAGATTTCAATTTACCAACCATTGACTGGGATACTTGGTCATCATCCCAAACCGAGAATAGTACCTTCTCTATCTTTCTACATTTTTTTACAAGCCAGCTGCCTTACGCATTCTGTCATTTTTCCACAAGACATCGTGTTGGGCAAAACTTCGGTCTCTTAGACCTACTTATTACTTCAAGCGACCTTTTAATCACAGTATTAAGCATTCTGCTTCTTTAGGGAATGGAGATCATGAAATCCTCACTTTTTCTATTGACATTACATACTCTGCTAAAACTAGTAAGATTACGAGGCGAAATTGCAAAATTGCAATATATTCTTATCAATGATATCATCTCCTCTATCGACTGGCCTGAGGAGTTTTCTGGGCTGAAAGTTAATTACAGCTTGACATTCTTAATAGTTTTTTGAGACATATTATTCAAAATTTTATCCCAGTCTCTACAACTCACACTTCTGCGTGTCCCCTCTGGTCTATCCCAGAAATTATGTCACTCATCAACAAAAAGAAAAGGATATATCGTCTGTTTATTACTAACCCTACCCCGGCTAACTTCGTCCATTACAAGAAGGCCAGAAATGATTCCGTTATCAGAATCAGACAGATAAAACTTTCCTATGAAAGGAATACTATTTATTCTTAATGCTAAACATAAATGAAAAAAATATTTTTCTTATCTTAATAGGGACAAGAAACCACAGCCTGCCGCCTGTCGTAGGTGAGACGATGGCAGTACCATTACTGATGACGGTGTATTGCTGAAAAGCTCAACAATTATTTTGCCATTTCCTTCCTTTCGTCAAGACCCCACGCTCGTATTCAGCCTACTGTTGGCACTGTTCACTTCTCTAAACAAGACGTTGCTGATTCTTTCCATAAAATTAAGGAAGATACCTCTTCTGAGCCTGATGAGCTTCCTGGATTTTTTTCTTAAGAATTGTGCTGACTCCTCAGACTGAATCTTTTTTTCTGATCTTCTCTACTTCTATTAACACGTGCTGTTTCCCTTCTGAGTGGAAGGTGACTACCGCAACTGTAATACCGAAAGAAGGTACTCAATATATTGTCAATAATTACCGTCCAATAAGCCTTCTTCCTATTGCCACTAAAATTTAGGAGGGATTTGTCCACAGGACTATGACTGGTGAATGTCTTGAGCTTCCTTTAAATTCTTCATTCTTCTCAACATGGCTTTAATTCTGGGCACTCATGCCTCACTAATTTACTTTGTACCTATGATCAAGTCTCTAGGCCTATCGATAGGGGTATCCCCTGCAACATATTTTTCTTAGATTTCAGCAAAGCCATTGACGCTCTTGATTACGGCATCCTCATCAGTGAGCTGCTGGCCTTTCGGTATAGGCACTGATCTGTTTCCTAGATCCAGTCTTATTTATCTTCAAGAAAACAACGTGTAAAACCAAGAGGAGCTTTTGCACCTTGGCTTGGCTCTCTGTCACTTCCAGAGTTCCTCTGGGGTTGGTTCTCGAACCACTTCTCTTTAATATTTTCATGTCTGACCTGTTTGCCAAACTGCAAGTTTAAACATCAACTGTGCAGACGACTTCAATCACTTTCTTCAACTCTGTCTCAACTTTGTGTGCAACTGGGCTAAACTTAACCAACTTTCTTTAAATCCTGGGAAGTGCAAAGTTCTCCACTTTGGCTATAACAACAGCTGCAACAAATATTATCTCTCTGGCCAGCAGCTAGAACAAGTTACTTATCACCGAGATATTGGTGTTATTGTTGACGATAAACTTAAATTTGATAAACATATTGATAATGTCACTCGCAAAGCTTTCCGCAAAGCTCACTACGTCTTTAAAAAATTCTCCTACCTTTTTTCCCACCTCTTTGCCATGCTTTTTAAAACTTTCATAAGTCTTATCTTTGACTACTGTTCACAACGTTGTAGCCCTTGTTATTACTTTCACCTTGACAAAACTTGAAAAGTGCCAGCGTAGACTCACCAAATGGTGTCCAGTTGTCTGTAAACTTACTCACTCTGATCGTCTTCAGCGCCTCCATCTGCCTTATATACAAGAATGATTTGGTAGGGGAGATGCTATTCTTACTTACCGGCTATTTCATGGTCTTCTCAATATTAATTAATCCAATTTTTTTTCATCTAAGAACTAACAGTACTCGAGGACATTTCAAATTGAGGGGGAAATTATCCCGGCTCAATATTAGACAGTGCTTTTTCTGTGAGTGGGTGGTCAACCCATGGAATTCTCTGTCGGTTTCTGTTGTTTCAGCACCCAACCTGTCTTGCTTTAATGCCTGCCTTGATGTGTAGAGGGGCTAATCCCTTCGGGATATTTTCTGGGGGAGGGGGGTAGGTGTCTTTGAGGTTTGCTGATGCCGTTTTCTTCTTTATCGTTATCTTTATACATGTTGGTATATAAGGCCTGTTCCAGCCCAATGTACGCTCAGATTGCTTGGAGCAGCCTATTTTCTTATTGCTCATACACTAACTGAGCCACACCCTAATTCTGTCGAATTTTGTCGCTAAGCTACCACACTACAAAGCTGGGAGAATTTTTTTGGGGGGGGGGGGAATTAGTTGCCTTCTACTCTGTACTTTGTACTCTACCTCAGTTATGAGGGCCGTTTTGATGTCCACTGACCCCTTTCGGCTGACGGGGAAGCAAGGGCAGGATTAAAAGATTTAGGATGGGGGGGGGGACGACCACGTGTCCCAAGTCCCCCAATGTACGTCCGATATTGCTCTACTCAGATCGTTAACAAATAAATGGATGCATTTGTTCCAGCTTTTATTTTAAAGAAAATTATGTAGTATACTGTATGTATATACGTGTGAGTCTACTTATGTACGTAACGTATGTATTCTTGTAAAATTGCATGTATATGTAGATGTGTAACACTACAAGCTTTGTGTGGGGTCACCAGGGGCCACAAGCAAATCGAACAGCAACAGCTCAGGAGTCAGCGTCCTCAGCTCCAAACCAAGCAAATGCTGGTCCGAATCCCACCCCTGATGTGTTTAAAAAAAGACACCAGAATTAAATTGGAACTGAAAAGGTTAATACTGTAAAACTGTGTAATCCTACTGTGCTGTGGTTTTTTTTTCGATTTTGTTGAAAAAGACCGTTATTTCCTTATCTTCTTTTCCCTGCAACGGTCATTTGCTCTGTGCAGACGGTCTCCGAATGTTTTGTCATCGCATATGGTTAACCTATAGACGATGTGACTTTGCTTGTTGTCATATTATTGATGTGTGGGCCCATTATTGTTATAGACGACTTTCCTGACATGATATGACATGACATCCACTAGCCTATGATGCTGGATTTATTAGAGGGAAGTAAACTGAGTGCATTCAGTCAAACTCTGCGTTTCTCGAAAATTGTAGAATTGATCAGCCAATCCTTCTAGGGAGATAGGTTTAGAGGATTGTTACGAAAGACAATGCCACGATTTCATTTCTATTTTTGTAAGAGAAGGTTGTCCTAAAAAAAAGTGCAGACCCAAGATGACACATCACCTCATAACGATATACAATACGATTTTACTTCATCAAGAGGTACGAAGAATACTAAGTTTAGTACTAGACGTAATCGAGAAATTTTTTTCTTTTTTCTCATATCCTGAATTCACGGTGACACTCGATTTTTATTTTAGACATTGTTGCTGCTCATTTTCCATCTGGCTGTTGCAGACATAGGGCCTTAGGGCTTCGGGCAGATGACCAGGAGTGGTTAACGCTCGTTAAACCCTTTAACCCTTTAACCCATCCATGACAGTTCACAGTTCACCTCATTGTATTTCTTCGATTATTACTTGTGTTTGGTACTTTATTTGTTTTAAAGTTGCTACTGTAATGTGGTTAAATACAAAGCATTTAGGCATTACACTTAGCTATTAACATCTGTTTAGGTTAACCTGTCTCGAAGAGTGAGCCACTGTCTTTTGATAATTGTCTTGACTGTTGTAATTAACCTACTAATATCCAGATAACATTTACTGATACATGTTACATTTGGAATAATAAACCAACTTGTCGCAGTGTCCCTCCATCATCAGACATAGTCCTGTATACGGTTGTAACGTTGTATTTAGAGTAATTTCCTATGTTTGCGTTACCGACAATATTTGCTGAATGAAAATGAAACCCAAGTTACTTGTGTCACGTAAATAAATTATATAATGTCTAAGACAGAACATTTGTGCATTATGCTAGAATGAAATCAGCAAATTGCACCAAGATGGAACAAGCTAGCTATGCAAGAAAAGACCAGTAGAATTGATAATATATTACAAGATCCATTAAAAAGCCTCATCGCGTTATTATTTTAGCCATCGTTTGTGGACAATAACTGTAAGAAGGAAACGTTTGTATCTTTCAGGCATAAAAGGCAATATTCAGGCAGACAAACCAAAACCATCTGCAGTTTTCCTATGAAATAATGTTACAAAATGTCTTTCTATACTGTGTAAAACAAAGGTATTAGGCAGAGTCAGGATTAACTTATATACTAACCTGTATGCTATAATGAGCAATACACCTTTTTTTGACATGAGGTTCCTTAAACTACCTGAATGTGTTGGTTTATGCTGGATGACTTATTACACAGACTTAAATCCTAGGAAACATGGTAGCCAACAGAATGTACACACTAAAGCAAAAAGACACTCACCTTGCTCGGAAAAACAACTTATAATAAGTCCCAACGACCAGAATTTGTAGTCCTTCACCAGGCCTAACCAGTTTAGACTTGTCAGCTGAATACTAAAAACATTGACAAAAGGCCGAAGAGGAGGAGGAGGAGTTCAACTAAGGTGCTTGGAGTAGCTGGGTGGAAAGTCACATCTAAAGCGTGCCTAACAAATAAGACACAACTAACTAGTTGATTGTTCGGAATAATGTGGAGCACCCGACTTACTCTGATGATCCCTTTTATTGAAAACATGACGTCATAATAGGATCTAACGTAATAACTACATTAATTGAATGATAGGTGGTGCTAAAGGTGCACATCCTACTTGAAGATAGTTGAGGTCAGTAGTTTGTTAGTAGTACCCGACATACACAACCTTCTCCCCCCCCCCCTCCTTCGGCAAGGAGGATGAGTGCACAGCAAATAATATACAATATAATACACAATAAATGTGCAAGCCTGTATGTACAAAGACTTATAACCACTGGAGATTTAAATCTTAAACCAATTATAGTATTCCACACAAAGTAAATATTAATTCCTTCATGCTGTCCCCCCCCCTCACCCACAAATAATTTTGAACGATACAGAAGGAATCACAGAGCAAAATTGAACCAACGACACACAATTGAAATTAAAACCCTAAGTAACAGAACTGGAATAATAGGGCTGCAATAAAAATTCCTTGCCACCAACTCTCTCGGATTACAACAAAACAAGGCATTGTGGCTTATGCCTTAATCGACCTGCCTGCTGAGGACTCTTATGTGTAACGCCCCGACTTTAGGTGGGCTTGTGCAACCAGTATCCACAACAATTTGTGATAATGGCACAAGTTCTCTTTGAAAGGCTGACAGAGTAGTACCAAGTGCAGTGGCAAATCTTCTCCTTCGTACACCTCCGATCTATGAGAGTATATGTGGGAACTCATCTTTGTTGCCAATTTCAATGGTTTAGTCACGACTTGACAATGAATAATATGAGTTGCTTTGTTCCATTTAAAAGAGCAAAGTGGACATGAAAGGGTCAGGGTGGACCACTAACAGCACGCCATTAAAAAAAAACTTAAGCAAATTCGCATTAGCAAATGCATGTCAAAATTTAAGAAGAATTTCAAGACTTCTTGAGGGAAGAAATGGGGATTAAAAGGAAGAAATCTAGAATAAAGGAGAATGGGGTGGTCGGCCTCAAGGGCAGTCGAAAAAAGAGTCTGGCAATATGGGCATTGATTTGGCAGGTTCAGAACATGACCGAGAAGTCACTGCTGGCTGACAAAACTGGGACAGCAAATAGTGGATCTCGACCAATCAAAACATGGGATTTTTTGTTGGCGCTTGCTACAGCATAAATTATCATGCTATAATTTTGTGTATTAGGACCCCTGCTTGCCAGTGATATTGAGCTTTGTGCTCCCTTAGCTATTCTAGAGTAACCTTATGGTGTTAGTCACACCCTAAGATGCTTAGTGTGTTCCTGTTATATGCTAAGTAGTGCTAGTGCACCTTGATTATGTAATTGGGTAGAGCTGTGTATGGTTCATATCCACATGTTATGATTATGGCTGTATGGTTGTCCGTACATTACACCTGGAGCCCTGGTAGTTAAACGGGACGGAAAGCCAATGGGCTCGCAATTGGTTAACTAAATACGGATTCTGAAATCAAATGCTGAGGCCCTACCACTGAGCCA
>JAHWFP010014510.1:15897-30528 GCA_023313725.1 Lithobius niger | reverse complement strand
CCTCTCCTCTACACTACAGGGTGGTGAAGCCTTATAAGCCTCCTGAGCTATTACTGAACCACTGTACTGCCCACGTGAACCTGAATAAACCACCTTCAGCCCTAACTGGTCTCGTTATTTGGGTGAGGACTTGGACTGCCTTCTACTTAGCCTGTAGCAAGTGATGCATCAGCCTAAGCCTAATTGGACCCTAATTGGAACAACATCAGCTGATGGGCCTACTTCAGGCCTACTGTTCTACAGCAACAGCTGCAGTGTGGTAAGCATAAAAGGAACTGTGCCTAATATAAGCCAAGTAGTTGTTAGCCTACTTTGAAGTGTGACAAGTTTAAATATTTTTTAACTGTGTTTGCAATATACTATTGCGTTGCTTTTCCATCATGTAAGTTTAGTAGTGCTAGGGAACTGTGCTTATTTTTCTAGAAATTTTTAATTTGTTTGGACTGTGTTTACCACTACTGCTATTTCCCATCAAGTATTTTTTTTTTTAATATTTTCTTCATCTGTGTTTGCTGAACTATACTTTTCTTCAATTTGCTTAGGATATGCTTGTGGGTAAAACTTTTTTAAGTCTTGTACTGTGCATAGGCTTGTTCATCTTCAGCTTCTTGTGCTTCGATAAGCCTAGTATTCTATTTTCTACTAATAGCAAGAGTTAAAACCATAAGAGAGGAACAGTGTTCGCTGGTTTTTGTTTCATCGTTTAAGCCCAGTTTTTCCCTGGTGTATATTCATTTTCTTTTGGGTAACACCTCCTACCAAATTCTTCCTCGCTCGTATTTTTGGAAACCAGAAGAGGTCGGTGAACTTTTTTAAAAAATGTACGCTTCAACAAGTTAATGTCTAGATTTACTAGAAGTCATCCTAATCTTGTTGCACTAGTGTCAAATCCCAATATTATTGGAAGGATACCGATTATGGCCCACGAATGCTCAGGAAGAGTTTGATTTATCTAGTGAAATATTTTCACCTGGATTGGGTAGTGGTTTTTTTAACCCCAGCACAGCGTTTTGCTTTGCTTCAACGTCGTAAATGTGAAGAAGAATTACGTGAACGTGAACGTGTGCAGCAATTGCATAAGCAATTTCGTGAAAATCCGCAGCAAACATCGCGAGTGCAAGGTGAAATTGATGGTTACACCGTAACGAACGGTGCAAACAGTGTTATCTCCAGTAAAGAAGATTGTAGTGATCCTGGAAATCCCGAAGATCCAAGAATTAATACAGTTTTTGTTCATAGTTCACAGCAAACTGAAAATGTTGAAACAGTTTAGTTTACGAATGAATTCGGTGAGCATGAAAGTGTTTGAATTCCGTTAGAGCAATTGACAAAATTCAGGTCTAGTAGAATAAGGTTAGGTAGTGATCCAGTTTTTACAGGAACAATTCCTAAAACTAGGACTAATAATCCAAAATGTGTCATCTTCTATGACTAACCTTATTAATAATTCTATTCAGCCTATTGATGCTACGGAAAGGAAAATGAATTTATTGCTTGACATTATGCAAAACTTTGTTTTAGCTAGTGTTAATAGTAATAATTCAGGTAATCAATTGAGTTTAAAAGCAAATGCTAATGCAAACGCTAAAAATTTTCAACGAAACTTGAAATTCCTTTGCCATAAAAATGCAGGTCATTACGGTGGAAGAAATTAACGGATCTTATGACAAATTATTTCCTACAGCCTTCATTGAAAAACTGGAATATTTGCTTACGATTAGCGAAATATATGAGCTAGAATTTGTGCATAAAACTGTTCCATCTTGGTTGTCTGGTGAAGCGGCTCGTTGGTTTTTATCTGCAAGACCTTTATTGATTGGTCAAACTGAAAAAATAAGTTGTTGAGTACCTTTCAAGTTCGCTCGCAGGGCTACAGCATTTGAATAAAATTTGGAGTCAGCAGATGCAGCCTAACGAAAGTTTCACCAAGTATTTTGAGAAGTGTATTCGTATTGTAGAATGTTCTGGTGAGAAACTTGATACCCAAGAAATTATTTCTCATATTTTAGAAACGTTGAATGCTACTTATCAATCGCAAATGGTGCCAACTAGGTACACAACTTTGTCTGAATTTATAATGTAAGGTGTTTTTCTTGAAAATCTTAATGCTAAGATCGTTAATCGATCGAAACCTGTTAACGGCAATAATAGCGGTAACGTTACGTGATTCTTGAAGTGATTCTTCGTAAAATCACTCTTCCATCCTGCAACTTGCACGTATTTCAAATTTTCGTGTTTCTCAACAATAATTGTTGGAATCCAACAATTCTTTGCATCTCCCACTCGATAATTTCGAGCAAAAACAGATTGGTTAGCTTCTTGTTAGCAGTAGAGAGTTGTTTTAATTTCTTACTTTCAACTCTTCTTCCTGGCAAGAGAGACAATAATTTCGTTTGCCCTTCTTTGCTCAAAAATAACTTCGAAGGCGCCACGCACGCAACAGCGTGAGGAATGGTCCAGGCTCCTTGAAGATGGTTCAGTGTAGCAATTTCGGCACTTAAACTTTGTTTTAAACTAGTTTTTAATGAATTTTTCAGGGATTTAACTGTAAAATTAAATGGGACCATTTGAATGCTGGAAAAACGGGAAAGTCTATGATGTGACGAATGCAGGGCAGGATTAAGGGGGGGGGGGGGGAAGGTTGCTTTGGGTGCTGCAGCAATGGTCCACAGGACGAAAAAGGGCCTCAAGGGTGCTGCACGGTCATGGGAAAATAAAATAAAGTATTATTTTAAAGTAAAAAAAAAGATTTACTTACACTGAAAAGTTGTATCAAAAAAACTTCAATTTCTAAAAAAATTTTCGTTTTTTCTTTTTTTTTTTTGCGGGACTGGGGGGTGGCGGGTGAGCCACAATAATTTTAAGCACCAAGCTTCTACAAGCCTTAATATGGTGTTGGACAGGACAAATGCCACATTCGTTGAGGAACTATTCAAACTCATAAAATAGTCAATTGTCAATCATTAAGAACGTAACATCACCAAATACGTTTCCAAAATAATTCCTTAAATTTAGGAATTATCGAACTGCTAGTTGTTGACTGCATAATGTTAGCAAACGGATATTTCGAATGCACATCTGCAATGACTCCATACATTTTCCCCACCCATTGGCCTTGTAAATTCTACATGAATTCAAGATCACGGCTTTGCTGGTCTTTGCTCCATACATGGGGCCATAAATGCAGTTGGTCGGTTATCACCATTTGGTATAGTATGTGTAAGTGTGATGCCCAAACCTACAAGAAGAAGAGCTTCAGGTTAAGAAGAGCTTCTTTGGCATTAGGCACTGCCTCTGAACATTTTTCTGTGCAGACCTAGATTTTTTTTTGGCTTAAGAAGCCTATTTATGAGACTCAAGATTGTAGCCAAGTGAGGTACAATCTTAGACTATTGGTTTAAGCACTCTAAATAAAACTTCAATTCCATTATATTACTCAGTTCCAGTGCCAACCTAATAGCATCCACGATCTCCCGCAAGTTAAACTTACCATCTTGTTGATCATAAAGTCTAAGTATTTAAGTTCAGGCCTAATTAGTTTACACTTTGGTTTCGTCTCCCTAACGCTGTTATCCTGCAGAGCTTAGCATTCCTTTGATAATGAAGTATCATGCTCCTTTCCCTTTTCTGCTATGAAAACGTCATCATAGAAAGGCTGGGAACCAGGAACGTATTGCAGGGCATGTTTCATGCGTTTTTGAAACATTCCGGAAGCACCTGCTAGACCGAGTCGGACACGTTGCCACTGAAATAGGCCTCGAAATGTGTTGATTGTTAACACAGCTTTGGAGACATTATCCAGCTCCTTCTGCATAAAAAGATCTGATTAGTCGATAAGTGAAAACTTGCCACAACTAACTAATTTGTCAAAGAGCTCTTCCACCCTAGAAACGGAAAGTACTCAATCTCAAGTTCAGAGTTGACAGTTACACTGTAGTCTCCGACTTGAAAACAAGCAGAAAGGAAGCAGCCCAAGAATTATAGTCTACTGACTTTAGAATTCCTTTCCACACCAAACAGTCGAATTCTGCATCAACCTTGCCCTTCAAAGCAAGTAGTACAGGGCGAGCTTTGCAGAATTTGGGGTGGCATAAGGTAAGGGCTTTATACTTGCCTGATAGTCTTTAATGGTTCCAAGACCTGCTTTAAACAAATCAGGAAACTTTTAAAGATGTCAGAATAAGTAATAAACTTGGTCTCAGCAACAAACTCCCCCTTATCAACTTCTACACTAATAAATTGATTCAGGCTTTCATTAAACTATTAAAGCCAACTTTTCCAGACAGAGCAGCTTGGTTCCCTTGTGCCACAATGGCACTCAGGGTCTCTATTTGACCATTGTATTTAACGTTTAAACTAATTGTACCTTAAGATTTCACTGTTTTTCCAACCCAAGACTTAAGCGTTATGGGCGTGAGAGTTAACTTTTAGTTTGAAAAGTAAGACTTATATCAACCAATACGGATAATGGTGGAATCACTTCCTGAATCGACTTCTAAAGATAGTTTGTGACCATTTAGGGTGCAGGAAACTATCCATTAATATGTTAACATTTATACACAAGTAGTGTTTATGGCACTAACTGTTATGGTTTTTACTGTGTGCGTATACCTTTTTTAGTTTAATAATAATAATAATATAATTATTTTAGGGTCCATTGAAAACACACTGCTATCACCAGGCTCTCCCGACTTGCAGCCACATTTTTGGTGCTCCATGGCTCCACATGCCGTGCACTTTTACAACCTGAACTTGCAATCCGAAGGAAATCAACTTCACTAGCCGATGCAAAATCTAGTAATATCCTTCTTGGAATTTCGCTGTTTACACTCTTCAAGTTTTAAGAGGAAGGTGAGATTCGAAACCCAACCGCATTAAGCTCTGCTCTTTAATAAGTGAAGGCAACTTCACAGGCTTTAAAATATAATTTTTTTAGTAGCCATCTGCATTAAATCCCACTGAATTTCTGCATTGTGCAAGCCTGAAACGAAACAATCCCGAGCATCAGTGAGAAAAATGCCACACTCACAAGAAAGGCACAGGAACTTCACTTCACTAATATAGAATGCTATTCACGCACCTGCTTGTTGATCCTGTTTTTGAAAAGCGACTCTTCCGCTTTCATAATTTTGTAACAGCAATTAACCAATAGGAAGCCTCAACATGGATAAAATGAGTACCAGGTATTTTGTCAGATTAAACTGTCAGCTTCGTACCTTCATGTTGTTTTTACAATAGAATCGCTGGTTTCCTGGCCTCCGCAACATAACGAAAGTATGACGGAACTACATTTGGTAAGCCTAAACCCATTTCTAACATGTAAGACTTGCCTGACAGTCAGGTGATGCCTGAGTTGGCTTCCAAGCCATGCACGATTAATCTTTGGTTCTATGGTGGCAGAGCGATCAGACAGAATTAGCATTCACCCAATCGTCTTACGCCGGATTGCCTCTAATATTCGAAATGTCGCATGGCGGTAGAGGCAACCGCAGTACATGACGTATTATGCAGTACTTAAATTAACAGTAAATAGTTTGAAATAAATTAATAATAAATGTTGTAAAACTTAGTAATGTTACAGACCATATTCTATTTGAAATCTATGAATCAATAATTTCATTAAAAACATTACACGTGTATTTACTTTGGTTGATGCGCCGCAGATGGTAATGTTCGTCCAACAACAGCTGCATTGTGTTGGTGAGTCAGGCTGTTTTCCGCAATTTGTGATGGATCTATGGGAAAACAAAACTACTTAGGAGTTGGTATATTCTAGTTTCAAACGCAACTCGAGCGTTGTGTAGGTATCAATAAAATGTCTCAACCCTTCGTTACAATCCAAAACTGATAAAAACACCTAAGCGCAAGCACTCGGTATTTTTTTTAGCTTCGGAATGCAACTCAGGGATGAGAAGATTTAGCAATAAAAAACTATGCACTCGTGACATTACTATTGAAATATCTGGGGTTCGGGTGCAAGTTAAACCTCAAAAGCTTATTAATGTCATCTAGTGATTTATCAACCGGAACCTCCGGTGTGCACAGACTGCATAGGAGAGTGTATGTCTCCTTACCAATACTGGCTAATAATATAATTCAACATGCTTTGATTCAGGGACATCAAAAGCCTTAAAGTGAAGTTTAGTATGTTTGAAGTAGATTGACCAGCTCTCAGATGCTGAGTAGAACTAGTTGAACATTTCGTGCATGCGATGTACGCTTGCCATGGGATCACGCATCATTACCTCGTCCCAGAAAAAGAGTCAACACTTGTAAAACTCAGCATATCACTACAAGTAGTATCTATGCTATCATTTCCACATGAGCGTTTAAACTAACAACCAATTTTTCCAAGAATTATAATCAAATGCATATAAATGCATACCCAGCAAAAAAAACACCAGGTAATTAGGACTTCTAATTAATGCTTAAGGTATGAAAACACTACTTGCAAGGGAACATAGTTTACAAAAATTTCACCAATTTGTCTCGTAAAACTAGTAAAACTAGTTTAAACATGCAAATCGTTTTTTGTTTTTCAAAATACAATTACATTCGAGCAACTAGTAAAAGGGATAGAAACTTATGAATTTAACGGTGTTTTGCAGCGTTTACTAACTGCAAATTTTTAAACATTGAAAGCAAATAAAGGAAGGGCCAGTACACATCTAAGTACACCCCTTCAAGTACTAAATCAACCTGAATTTCACTACCTAAATAAAGCAAACCTCACTTTTCTCCCTCTTAGCCATTTTTTCTAATATTCCCTTTGCAAGTCACAGCAGGAAGGAAAATTATCATTAGAATAAACAATAAACTGAACAACGGCTGACACTTTTAATTCCAAATCACTAAACCCTCGTGTTGCCCATACCACTTCTCACACTACCCATGATACCAACGTCCAAAGAAATGGAACGGCTTCTAATCGTCACAAAACGCACAAGTTTCACCCCAAATGGAGCCGGCACTCACCATCACGGGCCTAAAATACCTGAAGAACCAAGATGAGGCATGGTTTCTACAGGAATGGTCGATTGGGATTTTTCCAAGTCATTTTAAACATGGTACCTGTGGAGAAAATCTCTCTGCTCCTTGCCACTTAGACACTATTTATATTAATTGCAGCATCTTTTTTAACTAGCTTTTATAAGCTGAACACCTACTTTAAACTTTACACATCACTTTAATATGAAGTGTTAACTAACGATTAATATAGGCCTATACCGGCAGGACAGTTTTAATGGTCCCTACATAGATTGTGACGGAGCCTGTCTGGCTGTAATTGATTTAATTACTCTTACATCAGTGATAGTAACAGAAGTATCAATTACACATTGCATTGTTTGTATAATGCCATCTTCTCTTTCTTCCTCTCTGATAGATTGTTCCTCCCCCCTCGATGCTGTTGCTGATGAACATGCTTTGCTGATGAACATGCTGAACTTGAGCTCTGCCATTTTCTCTTCTAATGTCTTTCAGCATTTTCTTCTTTGCTAATAAGCAGCCAATATGCTTGTGATCACACACCAGACGATCGCAATGTAGGGACCAAAACGATCGCAACGTTGTGCCTTCAAAAAGTGACCTGATATGATATCTCGGTAGTATTGTGGACTTGATTCATCTCCATCAGTGGGATAGCCCTTGCCAGTGAGGAATACAGGTTCGTCAAGCCAGAAAGAGGAACGTCATACGCGTGAATCAATACTTTGTCTCAGGTATTTTTTCATACAGAGTGGAACATATAACTTTACGCAATAGGCCTATATGTTCTATAGGCCTATTGGA
Source organism: Lithobius niger (assembly GCA_023313725.1). Classification (NCBI taxonomy): domain Eukaryota; kingdom Metazoa; phylum Arthropoda; class Chilopoda; order Lithobiomorpha; family Lithobiidae; genus Lithobius; species Lithobius niger. Next base: position 22,737 of record JAHWFP010014510.1, on the reverse strand, counting down.
TAAAGTTATCTGTAAAACTAATAGGTCTATACATAGCCTACATGGATGGAATCAAATGGAAACGAAAAAAGTCAACCAAATTCACAATGTTGTGATCTATGGAATCATGTAGGCCTAATCCCATTACCTTTGCTAGCTAGGACTTGGCTGTATTCTACTTGGTACATTTGTTAGCCAAGTTGGCTTCGAATGGTCGTTTGTTTAAAATTGTTCTTACCTGGTATAGCACTGCAAACAGGGCTACAGTAGTTCTGATTAACTGTACCATAACATTTATAAAGGAAACCACTGTTACAAATGCCAGTGTACACAACTTCAGAGAAAACGTACACGGTCGCAGTGTGGGGGCGATGCGATGGAAATGAAAGGCAAGGCACAAGAGTGTATCAAGAGAGGTAACCCGATCGAAGACACCCGGCTCCACGAAACATCGGTAATGTTGTAGCCATGCTTAGAGCGAGTGGTACGTTTGCTCAACCACAGCGTGGACCACGATGGGATCGTATAGTGAGCAATGAAGGGCGAGAACAGATGGTCATGGCTCTTGTGGGATTAGCCACAGCACAGTACTTCGGATTCTGCATAGGCAGAGGTATCACCCGTACCACATTCATCTGCATCAAGCACTGACTGAGGATGACCTGTTTCGGAGACTGGACTTTTGTCTGGTTATGCAATGGTTGATGAATGACACTCCAACTTTTGTAGAACATGTGCTGTTTTCAGATGAGGCAACCTTTTATAGTGATGGCACAGTGAAGAGGCACAACATGCATTATTGGCCGGATCAAAATCCACATTGGTTACGTCAGCACTACTTTCAAGTTTGGTTTAAAACCAATGTTTGGGCGGGCATCATTGGGGACAGGGTCATTGGACCAATCTTTTTTGATGGAACCCTTAATAGGTAAAGGTATTTCAAACGGAACTGTTAAATGCCTTTTATGATTTTACACTAGTGGTGGGGATGAATATGTGGTTCCAACAGGATTTAAAACCACCCCACTATCATGCAACCTCACTATCATGACCAGTTCCCCAACCGCTGCGAGGTCCAGCGAGGTCACCCGATCTTTCTTCGTTGGACTACTTCCTTTGGGGTTTCATTAAGAACCAGGTGTATGAAACAGAACCCCAGTCGCTCGATGACCTTTAGGACCGGATTCAAGCAGCAGTTGCAGACATCACGCCTGACATGCTACGAAACGTTCGTGCATCATTCGTTAGCAGGTGTGAAGAGTGTCTAGCACAAGACGGTGGGCATATAGAGCATCTGCGTTAGATATTGCAAAGGGTCCATTTTCATCTATGTAGCATTGTCATGTAGAGGCCTATTAGTTTTAGGCCTATTGACTACTGACTAAGCCTATTCGTTAGCAGGTGTGAAGAGTGCCTAGCACACGACGGTGGGCACATAGAGCATCTGCGTTAGATATTGCAAAGGGTCCATTTTGATCTATGTAGCATTGCCATGTATAGGCCTATTAGTTTTAGGCCTATTGACTAGGCCTATTCGTTAGCAGGTGTGAAGAGTGCCTAGCACACGACGGTGGGCACATAGAACATCTGCATTAGATATTGCAAAGGGTCCATTTTGATCTATGTAGCAGTTATGTATAGGCCTATTAGTTTTAGGCATATTTTTCTATAGGACTAGTGGGTAAAGTTATTTGTCCCACCCTGTGTAAGTAAGACAGCCACGCAGCAAGCCCTTAACTGTGTGGACCCTGGGTAGTTAGGTGTGGTTCGTAGGTTCCTGTGTCTTGCCCCTTGCAAATACTGAATGCCCACGGGTGCAGGGCATGGGCGAGATGAAGGGATCGGTTCCGTGCTCGGCTCATAGGTCATAACATGATGGTAGCAGGCAAGAGGTCTTGTGATGGAGATGCCATAACGTTCAAGTAAACAAATCACAACTTTTGAATTAAACTGTGTTCTCTACAGAGAAAATGAGAGAGAACCGAGACCAAGTCAGCTGTAAGCCAGAACATGACGCGACCACTGATGTACCCATTCCTGCAGCAGTAGCCTGACCCCAGACAAGAACGGTACTCAGTAGGAAAAAATATGTAAGGGCATCCTGTCACTTACCCAACTAAGCAATTAATGCTGCCTAATGTTAATGCGCACCATTTCCCCTGGTCTTTTCATTCAGTTCCAGAATACATGCTACACCAAGACCATTGCCGCCTGATGCTTTAACTAGGCGAATTGACAACCATATCCATGACTGTAACAGAGAACCTCCTAACCTATATTAGACAGCCATGCATTACTAGATGAAATATTTTCGACTGGTTATCAGCTTTCAGAAGCCGAAGCCTGCATGTGACTCCTTTGAGGTATAGGACGACCATGCTTCTTAATGGGTCGTGAGGCACTGTACAGAGGAGGCAAACAGTTAACTATGGATTTCGTGCAGGAAAAGCTAATGAACTGCTTGAACTAGTCACAATTGGATTGCCCTACGGTTACCATAACGCTATACACGTGCAACAACATTGGCCACTTACGCCGCAACAAGCTCTACCAGTCTATACTGCATGCCTAACCTATCAGCAACGAAATGTCTCACAACACCAACTATTGATGCTTACCCATCCGTGACTTCTTTAGATATCAGCCTGAAGCACTACTTTATCAGACCTCTACAACCAAGTCGTTGCCTCCCAAACCATAGGAGCATCAATGACAGAATTATTCATTTCAACACGAGCCATGCCAACGTCGTAACAGGCTTTACTGTATTCACTGGAAGAGCTCCACTCATACCTTTCGTGCCAGTGACTGCATTCACCATTAGCAAACACACGGCTCTCCTGCACATGTACTTGTTCCCTCCACCACATGGTATAGTAACATAGAGTTGACGATTAAAGTACGGTACACGTTACTGTTTCGCTACCAATGAATCATCGAGTTCCACATTTTAATCTTTTATTACCTACTGTCATTTCTGATAAGGTACTGGAGTGTGAGAAGGATTCGTGGTAGGATTACTATTATTGCCTAATGCTTTACACTTACGCTTTACACGCAATGGCGCGCGAGGAATGAATGATCCCCTGTACTGCAAAAGTCGTTGAATCGGTCAATGAGATCCCCTCAGGGGGAGGTACCCACCATGACGACCCTTATTGAAACCGGGCCGTTGTTATTTAATTAGCTTAGATGAACGACTACCCACGTCTTACTAAGAAACCCAATGCCGTTCTGATGCATCTTTTTGGAATCTAGCCGTGAAGGCTGAAATAGAATCATTTGAGAGTGTGTGGGTGGGGGAGGTCGTGGATAAGTTCAAATATGTAAAAGTCAAGAATTCCAAATAGATTTTTACCAAAAAAGTGTACGAAGGATGAAGCACTGCACAAATTTAAAGCTCGTCTTGTGACGTGCAGTAATTCCAGAAGGCTAGGACTTGATTTTGGCGAAATTTTGTCTCCTTTGATAAGGTGCAGTACGATTTTTCATCTGTTCGCCCTTACCGTGATATGTCGGTATGCGTTTAAGATGGCAGATATTCGGACCGCGTACTTGTTTGGCGAAATCGGCCGGAAAATTTATTTGTGGCCACCAGGAGGCTACGTTACGTTGTCTCCAAAATTGGCAAGTCCCAAGCCTGCAGGTAGCCCAGTCATTTTAGGTAAAACACGGAATTAATTCAAAGAAAGCTGAAAGTTGGTACATAAGTAGCTACCAATGGGGTATAAAACATACTGAAAGTCCCCTGGGCCAAGACGCTTGCTTCCTACGGTACATTGGAAAAAGGACGTAACATGTCATCCATAGATGATGTCTAGAGAGTTGAATTGTTCACTTCCTGTTAAAAGCATGAACTTTGGTATGGATGCACATAACGAGTAACTGTAAAAAATAGCTATGATACAAGTTCCAACCCCCCCCCCCCTTGAGGGGAGAAGGGTGATTCCCCACCCAAAACAATTTTTTGGCTGTAACTCTTAATCCGTCAAAAAATCAAAAGCATAGCGTGAAGCAAAAACGTTCAGTACAAAATTCTGAACACGAGAGATGATAAACATCTTTTACGTAAACTCAACTCTTGAAACCGAAAGTCATATACAAAGTATATCGCCTTAATTCGTGCCTTTTGTAAATTAGTTTTAATAGTTACTTTCATGTTCAAATTGTTCTTGCAAGCCCTCTAATACCCCGAAACAGAACTACTTAGTATTTTATGAATGGTGGGGATCTATTCTTTCCATCAATCCTAGCCGAACATTTTTTAGTTTGATAAGGACCAACCTACGCCAATTTAAAGGTGAAAAGGTAATGACGTAGCGGCGAAAGCGTTTATGGTTATTTTCGAATTCAAAGCGCTCTTGCGAGCCCTTTTATAGCCCGAAATGGACATGCTTAGAATTTTCTGAAAGGTGGGGATCGATATTTTCTCTCAGTCCTAACCCGCAATTGTTTAACTTAGATAGGGACCGTCCTATGCCGATTTAAAGATGAAGAGGTAGTAGCGTAGTGCCGAAAGAGTTTACGGTGATTTTCGAATTCAAAGTTCTCATGCGAGCCCTCTGATAGCCCGAAGTGATCATGCTTAGGATATTCTGAATAGTGGTGATGTATTTTTACCATCAATCCTAACAGAAATTGTTTGGCTTAGGTAGGGACCGTCATACGCCCATTTAAAGGTGTAGCTGCAATTGGTGTGGCAAAAAGGTTGAATTTCAAAGTGCCATTGTAAATGTTCATATTTGTATTTGTATTTAACCTAAACAATTTCGGTTAGGATTGATGGAAATAATAGATCCCTACCTTTCAGAAAATCCTAAGCACGTCAATTTCGGGCTATTAGAGGGCTCGCAAGAGCAATTTGAATTCCAAAATGCACATACGCTTTCACCGCTACACCATTACCTCTTCAACTTTAAGTAGGCATTGGTGGTTCCTATCTACGTTAAACAATTTTGGTTATGATTGATGGAAAGAATCAGTCCCCACCTTTTAGAAAATCCTAAGCATGTCCATTTTGGGCTGTCAGAGGGTTCGCAAGAGCACTTTGAGTTCAAAAATCACTTTAACAGCCAAGTGAATAAAGGAGCATTCACGTGAATTAACAGTGATATACTTTAAACATGATTTGGGGGGTAAAGGGTTACGTAAAAGATGTATATCTCATTTCCTGTTCAGAATTGTGTGCTGAACGTTTTTTTATCACATGCTTTTGATTTGTTGACGGTTAGGAAGTTGCGTAAATAGGTTTTTTTTTGGGGGGTGGAGGTAAATCACTTTTCCCCCCCCCCCCGCTGGTTTCGAACTTGCTATCATAGCTATTTATTTCCGGTTACCCTTCATCTGCATCCATACAAAATTTCGCGCTTATACAGTAAGTGGACAATTCACCCCTCTAGCCACCATACTAGTACATGTATGGATGACATTGACATGTTACATACACCCTTATTCCTATGTACCGGAGGAAGCAAGCGTCTTGGCCCAGGAGACTTTTAGTATGTTTCATACCCCACTGGTAGCTACTTATGCACCAACTTTCTGCTTTATTTGAATTAATTCCATGTTTTAACCTAAAGTTACCGGGCTAAGGCTTCTCAAGGCACTCTATGGATTGAAACATGCTGGAAGACAGGGGTTCTGCAAGATGCAGGAGGTTGTACTTAAATATGTGCTTGTCCAGGGCAAGTGGAACCCTTGCTTGTTCTTAACAATTATCAAAGATATGTTTTTTTTTGCGCCCCTGAGGCCTGCATCAACGAGGCCTTCAGGGACATGGAGAAGCAGCTCGTCGTTGTGGAGACAAGGAACGTATTATATTTCGAACTCCCGAGAGCACTCTTGTATGTGCCTCTTGAAAGGGCAGTACATGCACAAAAACTTACACACGTTCGATATGCAGGATTGTAAACTCGTTGGCACTCCTTCTACACACAATGAGAATCGTTATATCTGTGAGGAGGCAACCTTGTGTGTTGTGACCCAATACCCTCATATGAACCTTAATGTACCTTGTTGCTGGGAGCAGACCTGACGTTAGTTACACTGTTATGAATCTCTCTAGGTTTAATGCTGCTCTGAGGGAATACCATTGGGTAGCTGTGAAAGAGTACTGCAGGGAACACACAGTTTTAACCTACGTGTTCCCGGGGAATGCTATCTCAGCCACCGGGATGCTCAGATGCTACCTGGAATGTCACCAAGAACTTTCGCGAGTTCTCCGGTCACCGTGTTAAAGTGGCGGGTGGATTGGTGAGTTGGAAAACAAACAGAAAGTGGTGGCACTGAGCAGCTCAGAGGCAAAACTTATAGCTATGACAGAGTGAGCCGGTGACTCAAGTCGGTCAGGGAATTACTGGAAGAGCTTTGCGTTGGTGCCCTAGTTTAAGCCCTTTGCACCCTGTACAGTGATAGCCAATTTACAATCGACCCTATTACACGGGGTGCACAGGAAGCTGCGAGCAATGGGGCGTCAGATTCGAGAGGCGTCCTGGTCCCATTGTACATCTCTGGCTTCCTACAGACCCGGGTTCGATCCTGGCGATGGGAAGTGTATATGTACGGGTTTTTTCTCCGGTTGTTTCCCGCCCGTTGCACGAGGGTTTCCTCCGAGTACTCCGGTTTCCTCCCTCATGTGGCAAAATACAACTGTAATAATGGTGGTACTTCTTCCACTTAACATCTGCTGCCGGGGAATTTGGATGGGTGGATGCCTCGAGCATCGTCTGTATATATTATATTATATTATCATATTATATTATATTATATTATATTATATTATATTATATTATATTATATTAACAGCGCAAAACAATGTTTAACTCTGAAAAACAGTCCCTCGCCGTATTGGCTTTACGGGAA
>JAHWFP010014510.1:0-15797 GCA_023313725.1 Lithobius niger | reverse complement strand
AAAGGGCAGTACATACACAAAAACTTACACACGTTTGATATGCAGGATTGTAAACTCGTTGGCTCTCCTTCTACACACAATGAGAATAGTTATATATGTGAGGAGGCAACCTTGTGTGTTGTGACCCAATACCAGCCCCTCATATGAACCTTAATGTACCTTGTTGCTGGGAGTGGACCTGACGTTAGTTACACCGTTATTAATCTCTCTAGGTTTAATGCTGCTCTGAGGGAATACCATTCGGTAGCTGTGAAAGTGTACTGCAGGGGACACACAGTTTTAAGCTACGTGTTCCCGTGGAATGCTGTCTCAGCCACCGGGATGCTCAGATGCTACCTGGAACGTCACCAAGAACTTTCTCGGGTTCTCTGGTCACCTTGTTAAAGTGACTTGGAAAACAAACAGAAAGGGGTGGCACTGAGCAGCTCAGAGGCAAAACTTATTGCTATGACAGAGTGAGCCGGTGACTCAAGTGGGTTAGGGAATTACTGGAAGAGCTTTGCGTTGATGCCCTTGTTTAAGCCTTTTGCACCCTGTACAGTGATAGCCAATCTACAATCAACCCTATTAATAGCCTGGCCTGCAGTATACGCTCGAGACATCACGCCCATAAGGATTGATTTTTGTGAGGCCTCATAGAGCAGGGTAAAAATGTTAGTAGGGGTTAGCGAGGTCTTGTTTAGTATAAAAACTCCAAAAATAGTGTTATGTTTTCATTCGCGGATTAGGCATATAAAAGCAACAGGGGGAAATATTGATTTGTATTCTGGTGATATGCCAGTAAATTAATTCACTTCATCATAGAACTGAACAAGTCTATCCTTTGTAATAGTTCTAGTAAGGAGGTTGGTGACTAGTCTCTTGCCAGATCAAAACGAGCACATAAGCACTTTTTACTTAAACTACGTGTTGAGTTAGTTTAAAAAAAAATCCTTAATATTTGAAATATAATAAAGTGCTGCAATTATAATTAAAAGCAGAGGGGGCGTGTGGAGAAAATCCCTCTGCTCCTCTCCACTTAGACACTTTTTATATTAATTGTGGCAACTTTCTTAACCAGCTAATAAGCTAAACACCTACTTTAAAGTTTACACATCATTTTCGTGTGAAGTGTTAATTAACGATTAATATAGGCCTATACCGACCGGCCAGTTGTAATGGTCAGCCATTTGTTGTGAAAGTGCCTGTCTAGCTGTAATTGATTTGATTGCTCTTATATCTATGATAGTAACATAAGTGCTAACTACACACTGTATTGTTGGTATAATTACAACTTCTCTCTCTTCCTTTCTGTTCACTTGATTGTTCAACCAATGTAAAGATTGTTCCTGCCCCTGGCTATGATGCATCTCCCATTTTTCCCCTCAACTCTGTTGCCAACGAACATGCTGGACCTAACTCCGCCATTTTTGGAGCAGGTCGTCTTTTTCTCTTATAATTCGTTTTCGGCATTTAGTATTTCCTCTCTGTTAATAAGCAGACAATATGCCTGTGATCCCGTCACCAGACGATCACAACATTGTGCTTACAAACAGTGACCTGTTATGATATGTCAGAAGTATTGCAGACTTTATTCGTTTCTGCCAATGGGGTAACCCTAGCCAGATAGGACTGCAGATTCGTCAAGCCAGAACGAGGAACATCATTTTGTCCTTCATGCCCACCAGTATTAAAACCCATAGGACGCAATCCTTCGTCTCAGGTAATTCTTCGTATAAGTAAGATATCCACACGACAGGACCACAATTGTATAGACCCTGGATAGTTAGGCATGGTTCGTAGGTTCCCGTGTCTTGCCCCTCGTAAACACTAAACACCCATGTGTATAGGGCGTGGGTAAGGTTCAGGAATTAGTTACTTGCTCGGGTACCCAAAGGATCGTAACGGTACCCAAAATACTGTTGAAATGTTGGATCTTTTACTCCAAATTTGGTTTAAGTTAGAGGTAATCCCCATACGTTGTCAACTAGTTTTATTATGCTGATTTCTTACAGACTTAAATCCTAGGGAACATGGTTGCCAACAGAATGTACTCGCTTCAGCAAATAGACGCTCATCTGGCCCAGAAAAACAACATAAGTCACAATGACCAAAAATTGTAGGCCTTCACCAGACCTAAAGAATTCTGACTTATTGGCTGAATCCTAAAATCATTGATAAAAAGCTGAAGAGGCGAGTATTCAGGTGCAAAGCCATGTCTAAAGCGTGCCAAACAAACAAGGAGCAACTAGTTGGTAGTTCAGAATAATGCACAGCACAGGACTTGCCGTGGCGATTCCTTTTATTGACAACATGACGTCATAATAAGATATGATGTAGTAACTACATTAGCGACAGTAAGAATTAATAATAGGTGGTGTTAAAGGCGCGACCTACTTAAAGATAAGTTGAGGTCAGTGGTAAGCATAGTTAGTGGATGTGATATAGCACATCCTACGTACACTGCAGCGCTGATTCCTACCTGATTTTATTTGACACAGATTACAACAGGCAAGCAAGCTCAAAAGTACAAGGGCGAGCTTCGTAACTTACCTGCTATTGGCTAAAACCTTATTCACAGTCGAAAATCATTTTGATCGATCGTCATGACCATTTTTGTGTAAAACAAAAAATAAAGTAAAAGTTCAGATCTCGTATGAATATCTGCATAATAATTATAGTTAGGTGTTGCAGCAGGGATCATCACCAATGTCGGCAACAACCAGTTTTTGCAGAGCAACAATTTAACTAAATACGGATGTAAACCTATTTACGTTGCCTTTTGGACTTATATGTCAGACTGCCTGAGTAGGTTTATAAGTTTGCATCCGTATTTAGTTAACCAATTTCGACCCCATTCGCTTTCCGTCCCATTTATAGCAACAATTTACGTGCATCAGAAACATGACACCGTGTATTGTGAACAATTTTGACGCACGAGATCTACCATTTCTGCCAATCAACGATGGCACGTGGAAAGTAACGTATTCCAGCAAAAAGTTGATTCATTGTTGAGAACAAAAATGAAACGATATCGTGGGTTAAGGCATCACTGTTGAATATGGGGGTGGGTGAGAGACTAGTGAACACCATTGCTGCACTTTTAGGTGAGAGGACTTTTGCGACTCGAACCAATGGGTACTGGTCAAAGGAAGAGATTACAGACAGAGGGTTCCCGCAGGGGAGCTGTCTGAGCCCAAAGTTGTTTGCTATAGCCATCAATGAGGTTTTGGTGCAGATCTCTGCGACGTCCAACATCGTCTGCTATGTAGATGATGTTGCTGTCTGATTTGTTGAGAATAGGTTGGATTTGGTGACTGCGCAAGCACAAGATAACCTGAATTGCATCCAAGGCTTGCTTAAAGAACGGGGATTGCTTTTCTGGCTCTTGCTAAGACAGAGGCGGTTGTATTTGCGCAATATGCGATGGTGCCGGCAGACCAGGAACAATTGTGTGTGGGTGACCAAGTGGTCTACCCCACATCGCATGTGAAATACCTGGGCGTGGTTCTGGATGCGACATTGGATTGGTCGCTCGATGTGAAAAGGGTGAAAGAAAAGTTGCAAGCGCGGGCAGGGGTGTTGCGTGCTTTGTGTATGGGTAGGAGTGTTACACGGGGGGCGCTTGTTGCGGTGTATAGAACCTTTCTGCAGTCAGTCATGGACTACCATCTGCCATTTCTGGCCTCTTCAAAGAGGCATTTGCAGGTGCTGGAGGTTGTTACAAATGTTTGTCTGCGTGCAGTTACAGGCTGTGTTGCCTCCACTACTGTTTGCGCCTTGGCTGTAGAATGTAATGAGCCACCCGTCGAATGCAGGGCCAGGGAGCTCCTAGTGGTGCTGTATTTACGAAACCTGAGCCGCGGACCACTGGACCCAGTGGGGAGGATCTTGCATGATTATGGCAGATTGACTGATAGGGCAAGAAGTATCTTGGGTGACGCAGGGGCAGGGATAACACTGTTGGGGCAAGTGGCACCTGCTCCCTTGCTGGTTGCGAGAGCCCGTCCGCTTTGCCCGTGTATTTGGTGCCCTGAGCTGCTGCAAATATTTGATCCAAACGCTACGGACTGTGATGTTTACTGCGATGCCTCGTTTTGTTTGAATACTCTAACAGGGGGTTTAGGCATTGTGGTGCCATCGTTGAAAATCGCTGCAAAGCGGTGTGTGGAAAATGTTACGCTGAGTCTAGTCTGCGAGCTGTTAGTGCTCTCGGTAGTGTTAGATGTTGTTATTGATCTGGAGCTGCCCTCGTTCACACTGCACACAGACTCCCTGGCCAGTCACAGGCTCCTCCAGAGAGCGTTTGAGGAACTGGATGTGTCTGATCTAGTATTTACACGGTGCTGTGGAAATTTTGGAAGGTCTCCAGGAGGAGCATATTGGAATTTCGATCGGTAAAGGGACACAGAGCGGAGTGGCAGAGAATGTCGCGGTGGATGGTGTGGCGCGTGAAGCAGTTGTAGAGAAGTGTCCAGTTGTGATTCCAGTACTGTCGCCCCAAATGCGTCGGACTGCTGTATGGCGGTGGGTGCTCTCGCAGTTGCAGAGAGACTGGGACGGGGCTACTGTCGCCAGAGGGTACCATGGGTTGCACCCGATCTAAGCGGCGAAGTCCTGCATTGACAAGTTGAGTTTCCAGGACGCAAAAATTGTTTCCAGGTTGAGGGTTGGGCATACCCAGCTTTGTTCGTATCTCTTTCGATATGGGTGGGTAAGCATGCCAAACTACTCTTTATGCCGAACAGAGGATACACCGGAGCATGTGCTTTTGGTTTGCCAGAAGTATGCACGGGCCGGACGGCGTTTAGCAGCGTGGATCAGGAATTTGGGGACAATCCAGAAGCTGCTGTCGCATACTGATGGCAAAAACCCATTGACAAAATTGCGCGCAGTAGCTGTGTTCTGTCGAGAGGCAGGCCTGGATATTTAGTGATTTCCTGTCCCCCTCCTGGGCCCTCCAGCAAGGCAAGGCGGTGTATGGCATTGAGCGATGAGAGAAGCAAGAGGTTGTGATCAGGGGCTAGTGCAAGACATGGTGTGAGGTAGTGCGCAGGACCTGCTGCAAGGAACAGTGCATGGAGTGGAGCAGGGAAGGAGACAAGTGCGGTGGTGGGTGTGCTTTATCGCCCACTGGAACTTTCCCTAAATGGGGAAAAGAAGGTGGGCGGGAGCTTAGTGTTCAACAAGGCGGAGACAAGAGTGCGATGGATGGTGAGTTGGGAAGATGGTGCGATGGGAGGTGCGACCGGAGGTGAGCTGCGGTGAACAGTGATGAGCTGTGGTGTAAGGAGGAATTTGTAAAAGTGTTCTGTATATATGTATGTATCATGATAGATATGGCATACGGCTATGGGCCACGGCTCTGATTAAATTATCGTGAAACGATAGGCCTTGGTGTTAGGGTAATGCATTGTCACATGTGGTGTTGTGGTTGTATGTTTTAGGGTGAAGGGGCGTACGGCTTCGGGCCACGGCTCCTGAATAAATATGTTCGAAGCGACAGAGAATCCGCTTAAATTGTACAGTTTAAAACAAAACAATGCTAAACGTCTAATCCGCAAAACTGTGTGGTTGACATGACTAAATGACTTATAGTTTCTTAAATGTGGGCTTCAGGAGTCCAGTTGAATAATTTCAAAATAGAAAACAACACCTGGCACTTTGTTGCCTAGACTAGTAAGTGTGACATGATAAACAAACTATAAATGGGATGGAAAAATTAGCAAACATAGTAGAGGACGGGAGGCCATCTGTTGTCACAACTGAAAAGCTATAGTGACAGTAACAAGGTCAGCTGCGACAGAAAGTTATAGTGTGAGCACGTTATTGGACAAAAAGAAGCTACAATAGAAATTCTGGGATGTCCAGTAATGTGCTGTGACACATAATAATAGACAAGTGGGTAGATGAACAGTATTAACATTAACGGGTTGGGATGAAGGGGCTGGGGAGGGGAAGCAAGGCACTAAAACATCATACTCTATACTTATTCTGCCCGCCGTGCGAAACACGGTCTCCAGCTAGTCAACTTATAAGAACGCAAATTGAATCAGGGGCCTACATCCACAATGGCGGCAATAATCTTAATAAACCACAATAAAATGCATAACATAAAAACAGAGAATTAAAAGATAAATGATCATACTAGATTTGCAAAATGCTCTACATAAAAACAAGCGGCTACAGCGACTGCCTAGTCGTACCGGTCTTCTGTATAGTTCCTCCACTTCCAATGTTGAGGCGTAGACCTCTATCATGCACTACAACAGCTATCTCTATTATACTAATCTAAAAACAGTAGCCATCACAATTGTCGGTTAAAAATGTGTTAGCTTTTAGGCCTATTTTACATTTTAAGCGTAATTCGCAACGTAGCCTGTAAAGATCAGTAGTAGTAGGAAAGGGACAGGAGAGACGCTGTTGAGAAAGCCAACAGCGACTCATAGCATCTTGACGTTGCCATGGTAACGTAATTTTAGGCTTAATTTTCATTTTTAGTTCTAATTTTTTTAACGGCAGTTTTAGTTTCGTAAGTAGCAGATAGGCCTAATGGAGAATTTGGTTCGACGGTAAGCCAACAATGCAACAATGCGACAAGACGCTTTTAAACAAAGCTAAAATGTTTTGTTTTTACAGCTGCGTTAACACAAATCCATAGAATTTCAATTCGACGATGAAATGTTATTATTTAATTTAGTTACGTCGAAAAAGTCTATTAGCTACAAAGAGATAACGATGTTTTAATTTGCCATGTGATTTAACTAACTTCTCACACTGAATCTAACGTTGTAAACAATGGTCGTCAATAGCTGGTACCGTTGCGAAGTTGAAAAAAGCGACGGACGGACGGACGGATGGACAAAGTCGTAGCAATAGTCTTCTCAGCCGGTACGGCTGTATAGAAGACTAAAAACGACCAACAATGCACTAATTCGAACAGTTAAGACAGACAATAACAATCCAGCAATGCGAACAACAATGTGACAGCAGCACAGTGGCAGAGAAGTCATAAATCGTTGACAATGAACAGGCAATGAAGAGGCAACTTTCGGTTTTTGATTAGTGTGGTATAATCGGCTTGCCAAATTGTCCTATAAGGCATGTCATCTGTTGTTAGGATTTTTCAAAACAAAGTGTCGGTTTTTGTGTTGTTTTGTTTTGAGGGAGCACGAACCCAAACTTGGTCATCTGTCCCACGGCGATATTTAGCTGGAAAAATGTAAGTAGATAACCCAGGATCATTGACATGCCACAATCGACATGAGCTAGGGCCCTTCTCAGAATGTTGGGTTTATTGTTTAAACAATGTGAGACTATTTCTCGGTGGGTTTTGGCATGATTTGATTCTTGCTTTAACTGCCGCACGCCTGGTGGTGCATGTGATATTTTTTGGTTAGTTTTAATTTGTGTTTTTATGTAGTACAAGTGTGGAAGTATTATTATTGATTTTTGAGCTGCATTCCGTGTTTCAATTATAAAAAGATAAAAAAGATAAATTGTAATATTTAAGTCATTATGGAAATTTGATGTTCTTGGTGCTAATTGGTGTGTGATGGTATAAGAAGGCTGTGAAATTGTTTAGCATCTGGAAGAATTATCCTTGAAGGGGAAGGATCTCTGCAACTCCGCAAGCATTTTCATGTTGGAAGAATCACTACGTTTGAGAAGGCATTTTATGTCGTTCTTGATAATATTGTGATCTAGGGTTGTGTTTGCTTCGACATTTTTCATGGATGGTTTTCAAGGAATGTGTGAGTAAAATACGATTTTACTACAGCTACTTCTGCTACTCACCAGGAATTAAAGTGATAATTTTTAATGATAGCTCGTCGTGAATTTGTCACTTAACCCTAGCCAGTCCAACGTATTTTGTCGTCGTGGGTTATTTGCCATTATTTGCTATTGGCAAAGAGGATATTTTGGATGTCGTAGGTCCAGTATTAATGATACATCTCCGACGATATTTTATTAAATGCTGCTGTAAAATTGTGTTTGAACTTGTTGCTTGCCTGCCATCATTTGGTTTGTGAAGAGAAGCAAATGAAGAATAATCAAAATAATATATTTATTAACGAATTCGAAATCTTGAGCCTTAAAATCGTTTTGCATAATGAATTATACAAGCCAAAAATAAACGTTCAGTAGCCAAATATTCAGACTAGTCGTTATATTAACAAACGTATGCTAGTTGCCCAGCCAAATTGTGTAGCTATAAAGAATAAAACGTTTTTGTGTGGGAATGCCTGTTATAGATGATCTTTTGGATTTAGGTTACCCACATATTACAGAGTTCCCAAAAAGTTTCCACAAACATTCTTTGTTGCAAGGGCCACGCACGACGCCAGCTTCCAAGATGGCAGCCAATACGCCTTCAACACATCATATCGCATGCTATTTTCCACCGAAGTTAGTGAATTTGGCGTCAAATTGCAGGTTTGTTGCATCGAGGAATTCACTGGTATCATTTTACAAACTGTTTACAGCATCCAAAAGCGCATAATGCATTCTAGACCTGTTAAATATGATGTTTCATCATGTTTCACTACATAACTTACGTGTGTTCTATCATATTTATATACAGGGTGTTTCTAAACCCCAAGCACAAACTTAAAGGGTGGATTCTATGATACCAAGGTAGGATAAAAGGTTCTATAAAAATGTGTCCGGAAATGCTTCCTTAGGGCATTGCGGCTCTTCGTAGGTGGATCCCAAAAACCCGGCCCCACAACAATAACTCGGATTCCGTTTGGACTACTCTGATAAGCTTCGGTGTGACACATAACAGTAATAAGGGCTATGAAGCCACCACATTGTGAACATGATACCCACCCCCTGGCTGGGGGGAGAGGGAGGGTGGTGGATGATGGTGGATGATGATGGATGATGATGGTGACGATGATGGATGATGATGACAGTGATGGTTGCTGATGATGGATGATGATGATGGAGGATTATGTCGATGGATGATGATTACGATGATGGATGATGACGGTGATGGATGATGATGATGATGGATGATATTGATGGATGATGAAGATGATGGATGATGATGATGGATGATGGTGATGATGATGATGATGGATGGTGAAGATGGTGGATGATTATGATGGATTATGATGATGATGGATGGTGATGATGGATGATGATGATGATGATGGTGAATGATGTGATGATAGATGATGATGATGATGATGGATGATGATGATGGATGATGATGGTGGTGGATGATCATCATTACCATCAACCACTATCATCATAATCATCATCATCATCATTATCATCATCATCCATCATCATCATTATCCATTATCATCATCACCATCCATCATCATCACCATCATCCACCGTAATCATCATCATCCACCATCATCATTATCATCCATAATCATCATCAAAACCCATCATCATCCATCATCATCACCATCACCACCGTAATCATCATCATCCACCATCATCATTATCATCCATAATCATCATCAACACCCATCATCATCCATCATCATCATCCATCAATAATATCCATCATCATCAACTATCATCGTCATCATCATCATCATCCATCATCATCACCCTCCATCATCATCCGCCTTAATCCATCATCCACCACCCTCCCCCTCCCTCCCCCAGAGTAATCCAAACGGATTCCGAGTTATTGTTGTGGGACCGGGTTTTTGGGTTCACCTTCGAAGGGCCGCAGTGCCCTAAGGGAGCATACCCGGACACGTTTTTATAGAACCTTTTATTCCACCATTGTATCATAGAATCCTCCCTTTAAAGTTGTGAGTGGGGTTTAGAAACACCCTGTATATAAATATGATAGAACACACGCATGTTATGTAGTGAAACTTGATGAAACATCATATTTAACAGGACCAGAATACATTTGCTCTTTTGGATGCTGCAAACAGTTTGGAAAATGATACCAGTGAACTCCTCGATGCAACAAACCTGCAATTTGAGGCCAAATTGGAAAATGGCGTCGTACGTGGCCCTTTCAACAAAGAATGTTTGTGGAAACCTTTTGGGGACTGTACACTTTGTGTACATAATAAATTCAAAAGCTCATCCATCAACGGGCAACCCCTCACAAAACCATTTTTTTTAATGTGGCTGGGCAACTATGTACTCTCCCTAGACCAACCCTCACAAAATAAAACATTTTAAAACTGCGGAAATAAGAGATTTGACAATGAAATTTTTCAAAGTCAATATCCGAAATTAAATTGATAAAAAATAACAATTAAACTACATTCTTTGCTATTTAGGAACCCAAGTTACATTACTCTTGCATCGCCGTTTAACTTTGTCTTCCATTTTCAAATTCAAAAAAAAAAAAATGAAAACGGACAAATTGTGAAATACATGCCGATAGTGTAGGGTTGGTCATTATTCCCCTCCCCTCGCTTAATTAAGGTTTTCTTGTGCCGATCCTAACTACCACCTTATGATAGTTTGTAGCCACATTACATAAGTACAGTCGCGGCCAAAAGGTTTTGCAGTCGAAAGAGCCTCAACAATAAGCCGGATGGGGCGTGAGTGTGTGCTGCTAACTCGAGCCTGTATTGTTGCCCGGCAAGCATTTTTCAAGTAAACTACGGTAGTCTAGAATGATTTGAAAAAGAATGTCGTAACAGTAACGGGAATCCAATATTTAGCTTGTTCATACAGTATTTTCTATTTAACACGATTAGTAATGTAAACTAAGGCTTCGGATTTCTTCTGGAAATACTAGATAACAAAAATAACACTGCGTCTGTTAGGCCTATCCTAAATCCTTGAGAAGTATTTTTAAATTTTCCGAATGATATTCTGAGAGTTTTATCGTATTTTTAACCTTCAGGAGGTTCTGTTTGAAAGTGAGCATTAGGGTCTATATAAAATATAAAATACTCACGGAAAAAAATGTTTGCAGTCTAGATAGACTGAATGTGGTAAAATGGTTTCCTAGTAAAAAGGTAACGGCAGTGTAGTGAGTATCTTTAAAGTAATTAGGGAGGGATAAATACCCATCATATTAACGTTACCACAAATGCCTTCCGTTACAAAATTTGCCGAAAAACTACAGATAAAATTTTTTCTGCTGAAATATAGCCTAAACAAATCTTTGTTTGGCAAGTGTTGGACTTAAGTGCCATAGTTTACTTGTGGAGGAATTGTTATTTCTGTGAATTAATCTATCACTTCACTCAAAGCAGTGTTCCTCGTCTGGCTTCACTGCACTTCGCTCGGTTAGAATGGCTTTTCGTAGCCACATTTTCGTCGTGTGCTGTAATTAGGAAACAGGCTTTGGCCTATTACAGGCCGAGCGGATTGAAATATGAAGCCGAGCAGATAGAAATATCTAGGAAGTTGCATGGCAGGTTCGTTCTGTATTGCTAAGAATGAAGGAAATTTGTGTAACAAATTTCCTTCTTTCCCATGATCGGCAAGAATTTGTTGGTCAAGCATCAGGGAGGCGCTACGAGTGGTGGTAGAGGGGAGGGGGTGCCGGGCGGACCTTGGGGATTCCATGAACGGCTAACAATGGTTTCTGTATACAAAATTTCTTGATTTCAGCTCAATCTGCAAGAATTTGTTGGTCAAGTCTCAGACAGGTGGCACATCGGAGCACTGGAGCCCTTTGCGGAATTTCATGGGAGTTGAAATACTGCAAAGGGCTCCAGCACTCCTATGTGCCACCTCTCTGAGGCTTGACCAACAAATTCTTGCAGACTGAGCTGAAATCAAGGAATTTCGTGTACTGCTAATAATAACTCGTGTACCAAATTTCATACTTTTCGCTCGATCGGTTAGAATTTGATGGTCAAGCATCCGGGAGGGGCAGAATGGGGCTATGAGGTATGGGGGAAGATATTTCACGGAGGGTCACTGGCTGGTTCGATTTGTACTGGTTTGACTTGATTTAACGCTTTTAGATCTATCTGCAAGATTTTGTTGGTCAAGCCTCAGGAGGAGACGCAGTGGGGCAATGGGGTTCCTTTTGGGGGGTATCTGACGGGGATTCCATTGCTGTTCGATTTGTACTGTTAAGAATAAATTGTGTACCAAATTTCATGCGTTCAGCTCGATTTGCAAGAATATGTTGGTCAAGCCTCAGGGAGAAGGCAGAGGGGGAGGGGCACTAGGGGCCCTTGTGGGGATTCGTGGGGGTTCCATGGTTAATTCGATTGTGTACAAAATTTCATGTATGTTGCAGCTTTGACGCATGGCTTTGTTACACTTCGTTATACTTTCGTAAAATTTACAAAAGGTTTTAGTTTAGTTCGAAATAGTGGCCATAATACAGAGAGAGCTAGTTGTTTTGATTTTGAGCAACTAGTTTTAATACTCATAATAATTTTAAAAAGGAAATAAAGTCGTTTACATCATTCACCCAGGTTAGTTTTGACTAAACATAACAAATCATGCGTAAAGAAAATAGGATACGCCAAAAAGCAAACATGTTTAACAAAAACACCAGTTTGAATTCATGAGAGTTCACCTTTATTTATAATGTAAACAAAATCGTATGCAAACTAAACTCTATGCAGATGGAGTCGACTGTTGAAGATGTTTTGTAATTCGTTGCTCAGTTAAACTCTATTCTAATTTACTACAGTTGTGTTATGACAAGCCTATTTTGACGTAAATTGACCTTCATGTAGACCACTGTCCTTGAATGCCTATTTCCAACCAAGGGCATTTCAAATAACGGGAGGGGAGGCGGCCCAGCAGAAGAACTTTCTGCACATGGCCGTGGGAAACGAGGAGGAGGGGGGGGGGGGAAGAAACAGTTAAAAAAGGACTTAAAAAGTTCGTAGTTCATTTTATTTTTTGATAATTTTTATTCTTTTCGCTTTTGTTTATGAGTTAGACTGCATTCCTTTGTCAAGTTGGGGCAAAATTACGTGGGGGGTAAAATTGCGATTGTGTCATAAAATAGCGGTGGAGAGTAATTGCGGTGAGGGCTTATAATTGCCAGTACTGTTTGCACCCCCGCCCCTTACCTCCGCAAAAAATTCCTAGCTACAGCCCTGTTTCTGCCAGTGTCCGCGACACCACCTGTGTTAAGAAAAAATTGTCCGCATCCAATATTTTTCTTCAGTGCTTTCACGTATTATTTTGGCTCTTCCACCAGTGAAAGGTTCTCGCCAAGACGATTAAAATGGTGTAATGAAGCATCAAAATCGGTTAACAATTTGCGAAACTGTGCAAGTAAGGACAAATACGACCACAGTGCGCCCATCCACTGTCCTCGTCATATCGTTGCGTGTATAGCTAATTTTACTAGGGGGGGGGGGGGGGGGCATAAGGAAAAGTAGCTAATCGCGTTCCAGGAGAGTGCTAAATTGTAACCAGTTTTTACACAAAGGGCATCCAGTCCAGTTACAGAAACATTTTTCGTCGGGTAACACCGTGCGAGGAAGGTACGGTCCGTCATCTGGCAAAGAATCTCTAAAAAAAAACTTAGTCGAAAAATTTGTTCCTTTTTTTTCCAAGTATGCCCGAACATTTTGAAAATCTACTTACACCTTTGCCCGTGGTGTAAGGACTAACTATTAACTGAGTGTTAACTATCTTTCCAATTGTTCTTTTAGCTACAAATCACTGCAGTGAGTAATGGCATTGCAGCATGCTACCAGTATAGGTTTTGTTTGCATTGTTTCTTTTGCAGCTAACTACATATTTGATTCTGAGAAACACGGTGCAAATTCTGTTTATAGTTGGAAGTTAATAAACCTCATATTCTTCCGTATAAATTGACAACAATGACTGCAACTTGATGCCTTCGTCCAACGTGATTACGGTTCGTGCAGGGTATTGTTGGAACGACGCAATGTGCAAAACCTTTTGGCCGCTACTGTACATTGACTTGCCTCCAATTTTATAGAAAATTTGTAACAACATTTTTGAAGAAAGAACAAGGACGCTTCAAAACAAATTCATGAAACATCCTTGCATCAACATCCAGAATAGTACGCATTCTTGATCTGAAAAAATTCATTATGTATACAATTTCTGCGCAATTACTCTCGAGATGTCACTCCATACCTTTTGGATACACTTTAAACAATGCATACATTATTATATGCTTGTGTTTCTTCGTTACCAAGAAACCTACCTTACCAATAGAGTTCCCAGAAATTAAGGTTTTTTGAAATGTTGATGCTGAAAATGTAATTTTAAATCTTTGAATTGGATGTTACCTCTTCACTTTAGATATGCTATGCATTCACAAAATGCAGAATAACCGCTGAAGCCAATGCTTTCTAGAAAGAGCACCGTTAGCTCATAAATCAACATTGTACACAATGTAAACATGTGCACAATGGGAGTCGGGTGATGAGGGCACCGAGCTGAAGAATTTTTTTTTTACAAATTCTAACTGAAGAAAGTGCGATTTTGGGGTTTAGAAGTGAAGATACCGAACTATACAGTGGGATAATGTAGTTTGGGCAGAATTTTTTTCTGACCCCAATCTGTTCCTCTCAACAGGGCTAGAAAAATCCATGACTCCTCCTTTCAGCAATTCCTCCTCCCCTACTCCCTCCAGCAATTAATTTCCCTATGCAAAAACGTCATTTTGCAGACGATGTCGGTAAATTTGGATATATGCACTTTTTCTAAAGCTTGCTACCAGGTCAGGTCAAATAAAACGACTGGCAGATGCATAATAAGGGGCGACTAAAAAATGAGGTTAGATGCAATAAACCAGACTGCGCTTAGTTTTTCGCTTTGTTTACAAGTTACATATTTTTTTACGCAATATATTGCGATTTTGTGCTTGTGGTTGGACGAGATGGAGAGGGAGGAAAGAAAAGAATTTCTCTTCTTAGTTACTAAAGGCGAGTGGGCAGAAGCCAGCGAGACCGGACTGGTGGAGACATCTGTCGCACAAAGTTCAAACTTGCTCGTTAACGTTTGCGTGCTAGGCTGCTCTTGCGTGGGTATGAGTAGATAGAGTGTAAGATTATTGTAGAATAGTTTTAATTGTAGTGCTTTAATTTGTTGTTCATGAAGTTGTATCTACCAAACATTGTCGTTCATTAATGTGTCTTTCTCAAACAAAACTTGTTAAGGAACCCCGTTCAGCTATTTTGCCATTTGAAGGCGTAAGTAAACTTAATCCCAACATAAATGTTCAACGGTGAAATGGAAACTTTTAAACGTGCATGCTACTCAATTTTCTCGTGTTTCGTTCAAAGTCTAAAGTTTTAATCAGTGGGATGAAATTGGCGGAAAGCTGGACGGAACTCCTGAACAGGGTTAACTGAGAGAGATACGTGTTTTTTGGGAAAGTTATCCTGTTCATTGTTACGTTCATTATTTTTAAAGAGTACAAGCACAACATTAATTCCGTTCACTGATTCCGTTTCAGTTTTACGTGTTCATCATCATGTGGGCTGTGGTAGGAATTCGAACCCAGATCGTCAGATTCCATGTAGACTTCTCTTGCCACTAAGCTACCATGACACTATCCAGAACACCGCAACTTTATCTCATAAGCTTCAAATCAATCACAAGTTCTGATACAGGAGGGAATTACAATGCGGGACACCAACTCTGGGGCAAGAAAATACAGTTGACGCGCAATCAGAAGATGTGGGTTTGGTTCCTGGCCACATGACAATATGTGAATATTTTTCATGTATATATATGTTGCACGCTGCCTTTCACTAACATTTCCCGAAATTATGACGGAAGTATATTTTCTTATATTCGCATGTGGAGCTTTGTTTCTCCTAATGTTCTGTTTTAGGGACCGGTCATTATGTCTCGTGGAGAAGAGGGGGGATGAAAATGTGACCACCAAATTTTCGATGACCCCCCCCCCC